>JAOWBN010179948.1:0-17203 GCA_028565015.1 Pinguicula moranensis
TTGCCCAGCCTGTTGTTCTTAACTTTAGAGTGAAAATACTTTGTATTACTGTCACCCTCTGTAATCCACTTAGCTCTAGACTTTTGCAACATTAAAGACTCCTTATTATGCAAAGAAACTTGTAGATTATTCCACAGCTCTTGTCTTTTCAGTTTGATATCCAAAGTAGGAGGCCCTTGTTCGATCAGATCATCCAACTGCCGAATTTGGACTTTGAGTTCATCTTTCCTTCTGTCAATAGAGCCAAAAATGTACTTATTCCAGTCTTGAAGTTTCATCCTCATTAATCTCAATTTCTCACACAGAACGTAGCTGCAGAATCCATACACTTGAAGGCTGAGCCACTATTTTTTAACAAAATCTGCAAATCGATTATCTGAATTCCATTAGTTAAGGGTCCTAAAGTCTTTAGGACCCCAATTTATATCCTCTGTTTGCAATAAAATTGGCCTATGATCTGAGATCCCACGATCAAGTCCGTACTGATATAAATTTGGCCATTGATTCATCCATTCCTCCGAGAGTAGGAACCTATCCAACCTACTACAACAGTCTCTCCCCCTCGAGATACAAGTATACCTAGATTTGTGTATAGGGAGGTCTGCTAAGTAGTTGTCTGGTATGAAGAAGTTAAATTCATTCATTTCAGATAAAGGGAGAGTTGCACTGCTTCGTCGTTCATCCGAGGAACTGATAGAGTTGAAATCGCCTACTATGCACCATTTAGCACTCGGATCACCTTCAACATATTGACTTAACTTGGACCCTAACCTTCTTTTCTCTCTCAATACACAAGGGGAGTATACATTTAAGATCTTTACTGGAATGGAGGACTCACCCCACAATCCCTCTATCGCAAGAGTATCCCTGTCAGACCATGAAGATATGAGCTGAAAGGTATCTCTCTGCCATATACATAATAAGCCACCTGCGTTGCCTGATGACTTATGAAAGCACCGGTCATACTCTTCGTTCGGCCATAGTCTTCGACAAAGTGACCTGTTTATCTCCTCTAATTTTGTTTCCTGTATGCAGATTAAATCTGCCCGCTGTAGTCTTGTTAATTCTCTCACTTCAGCTATCTTTCGCGCTGTCCCGATACCACGGACATTATAGGAAATTATGCGCATTACTTACTTGGAGGAACATTTTTTTCCCGAAGCTACCCTTCTTCCTCTTACTGGCCTGCAGGTTATCTCTCTCATTCATATACTCAATACGGCTAAATAGCTCTTCTTTTGATGAATTAGGGGACGCCCCCAATTCTACGGCCAAATCAAGGATGGCTTCCATTTTAGGATTACGAGTACAATCCCCAGGCACTTGACAATCATCATGAATTTCGTGTGTGTGCTCCATCAGATTAATTGCAGAGAGATTAGCACCATTTGATGGGATATAAACTTCAGTTTTCTTTCGGGCCAAAGAATTCGGAGAAAGGTGAAGAAGAGGGGAGATTTCAAAAGGATCAGAATCTTGGGACAAAGTTTCCATCACACTAGAAGTACCAGGTTTATCTGCCTCTGGGATGTTACCGGCAATCTCTGTTTCAAAACCAAAAACCTGTTTACAACCATTCGGCTTATTTCCCATAGTCTGGCCCAAATTCACTGTTGAATGGGTCAGTGGCTGCATGCCTAATTTATCATGCTGACTCAGTAGCAAGGCCATGAACTTCCCTTGATGGGCCTGACTGATTGGGCTTCTCGATATTGCAGAATATTGGTCCAAGTTGATCAGTTCATGTGGGGCTGCATCAGGATTGAAGATGACCTTACTTTCTTCCCTTGTGTGTTCTTGTCCACTCATTTGATTACACACCATGTTACTGCATTCAGTTGTCGAGGAATGATCTAAACTGACAGAGTGAGACTCAGAGTGTCCTTTTACTAGCTCATTATGATCAATCAACAATACGCTATTCATGTCATCCACCACCTTCAGAGTTTTCGTTGTGTTACCCTCCTGTCGGAATGTTCCATCAGCTACGATAGCCGTAACCTCCCCCAGAACATTGCCAGGACAACCCACCACTTCTGGAGCAAGTGGAGTGTAACAATCATCCTGCTTCTCGACTGACCTTTCCAGTGTAGAATTAGAAGTACCACCTTTGTTCAGAGTCGGCCACACCCCCTCCATATTTTTCATTCCTCTATTTTGATTACGCCAAAAACGTCCCGACACATTCCATCCCAAAAAGACTTTGCCTGGACTTATTTCTTCTGTAACATTGGTGCTGAAATTTTCTTCCTCCGTATCAATTTCCATTGTTTGAGCTATTTGGTAGTTTGTGGTAGTTAGAACCTGCAGACGCGCATACTGGAGCTCTGAG
The DNA here is from genome assembly GCA_028565015.1 of Pinguicula moranensis. Lineage (NCBI taxonomy): Eukaryota > Viridiplantae > Streptophyta > Magnoliopsida > Lamiales > Lentibulariaceae > Pinguicula > Pinguicula moranensis. The sequence goes on from JAOWBN010179948.1 coordinate 2,333, forward strand.
AGCGTCATAGTTTTCTCGTCAATTTTTGTCAAAATACCTACTCGAGAAGCTATCTCTTTGAAGAATCCTTCATACCAACAGTGTAATGGCGTGCCTCTGACTTGAATCCACATAAGTCGTGCCATTTTTCCGTTAAGTAATCTCCATGGGCGCAAAGAGTGTAGAGACAACCGATCTAGAGTACCTTCATCGGCCAGTAGTCGGTTAAGATCATCAGTCGAGGCCAATTTCATAAAGACTTCTCCACCCTCAAGGCGAACATCAGAACTTTCCACATAACCAGCTTCTTGCAGTACTAATTTTAAAGAGGACAAGTCGAGAACTGGAGCTGGAATACTAATCAAACATCTAGACAACCACTGAGATTCTGTTGGGTCCGGCTTGAATTTGATCGAAATACTCGACTGCACTGTCATTCCTACCGCTTGTAGGTGAGATTCCTTTTACCCCTGTGCGAGGGGTTCCTGCGCTGTGAGGCTATACCCGGACTGTGTTTTAGCAGCACTCACCTTCAGCTGAAATGACCCAACCCAGATCCCATTTAGTTTCTCCAGGATACCCAAACAAATCGAATTTTTGAAGAACCTCACAAAACCAAATCGAGCTCCGGTGCTAGCCATTTTTTTGGGCAGATGAACATCACTGACTTTTCTGAACCCGGCAAACACTCTCCACATATCACTTATGGCCCATGAGGGCGGAAAATTAGTAAAGTAGAACGAGACTGAGTCAGATCTGAGTTTTGAGATGTAAGGCGGTAACAGATACGACGATTTCTCTGAAACCTCCCCCCGCTGCCGAGCATTGTTTCTAGGAGAGCGATTATTCACCTTAATCCATTTGCCATCCTCTTCAGTATCGATTAACGTATCTTTCGAAGTGCGTTGATTACTTTCCGAGTCGAGAATGTCAGTAGCCATTAAAGGTTTTTAGAGAGAAGGCCGAGAAATCATTTTAGAGAGAGATTTGGTTGCTTATGACAGTTGTGATGGATGTGGTTCACATTTTGCTAGTCGACCAAAAGCAAGAAGATCAAATGAACACAGACAAAGCGCTGCAAGTATGTGAATGTGAATATAGAGGTAGAAAAGAAATTCACATATTAAGCATCTTTTTTTTGATAGTGAGGTATCCGTGACATGGTGCCCTAATGGTGGCTCTGCTTCCTGGTTTACCAACAGGAGGCAGCTTTCGCTATCCTATCAAAAAAAAAAAAGCAGATCAAGAACAAGTATTTTTTAACTTGCATATTGCCAAATAAAACAAAAGCATACAAATGAATTTTTCATAAGACCCTACTAGATCTACAGGGTTTTGAATCAGTATAATTTTTTATATCATTTTTATCAATATAATTTTGAATCAATTATTACATTTTTGGGTGCATTTCCCACTTACTCTGGTTCGTCATGCTTCTGAGGCCATGAGAAAGTTGGGAAGTGGAAAATCAAAATTCAACGTAACTATCGCGGACATACTCTTTTGGATCTCCATGCTGACTTACTTGTTCGGTAAGCTTTAAACATGGGCATAATAATCATCTATAAACATACTAGACCGAAGAGCACAACCCTCCGAACCTGCTATAAATTTCACGCATACCAAAAAATATTAATTCTCATTGTCATTTATAGCAAGAATGATTAATACTACATTAACAATAGTACTCGTGCGTTAAAATGCCTAAGGTCAATGTATTCCTGCAAAAACCTCCCTGCAATACCCCCCCCCCCCTGCAAAATCCTGCAGGAAAAACCAAACCCAATAGAAACCTAGATTTCAATTCCCGTTAGTAAAGTAGAAACGTCGAATCTACCCACTCTCCTCGGCGACATTTGGCGTGCACGGGGAGGCTAGGAATAGACACCAATTAGAACCAAACCAAATTCAATAGCCGTAGAATTACCATCCCCATTTCACTAGGAACCATGTACACTGATTGGAATGTAGTTCACAGAAGATCCAACCGATTACGTCAGGAAATTAGAATAGGTAAATCAATTGCAAACCTAGAAAACCTCCAGAACTATTCTAGGGTAAGGGTACTCGAAGTAGTGAGATGGCAATAGCATCACAAGCGGGAGTGAGTCCGCAGAGTCGCAAAGGGCCAAGAGTCGCTGAGAATAGTGGAGAAGGTATGGCGGTAAACAGGAATGTCATGCACTATGTGACAAATTTCCCTCCGAAGATACAAGTCACACAACTGCGAACAATATTGGAGGCACAAGGCAAGGTGAGTAGCTTAATTGTCCCCCGTAAATTATCCAGGCATGGGATAAGATTTGGTTTTGCTACATACGATAATTTGAATTGTGTGGAGGGGATGGAAAGGAAATTGAATACGGTTTGGATAGGAACCTACAAAATAAGGTGAATGTGGCTAGATTCGAGAGGAAGGGTAAAAAAGTTCAAAATGAGAAAATGGGAATACTAGATAAGAATGGCATAGTACAGGATGAAAAAAAAATAGAAAGGTTCATATAAGGATATGTTGATTAAAAGCTCTGCATAAAGGGAGAGGGATGGGAAAACTGGAGGGATGGAGAAGAACAGAGAAAGACTAACTCCAGGGCTAAAGTACAATAGAGTGTCACAACTAAAGAAGAAAGATGGATGGAGGGAACTATAGATAAATTTGAAGAGGGCGGGATATCTTAGTTTAAATGTTAGTCCAATGGGGACTGGTAAGGTGCTGATTTGGGAATCAGAACATAGAGATTTGAAGAACTTACTGAGTAATGATATGCAATGGCTGCATAAGTGGGTTAACCGGTTGACGGAATGGGCAGATCAACAACCACAGATGGAAAGATTGTGTTGGATTAAGATGTACGGTATCCCATACCATGCATGGAAGGTAGAAATTTTCGCAACTATAGGGGAGGTGGTAGGGAGATTGATAAAAGTGGATGAGGTTACATTGAACAAGAGATATTTGGACGCTACACAGGTGTTGATCCAAGTGAAAATAGACCAAACAATGAACTAGGTGGTGAGAGAGAGTATAGATGGTCAAGATTATGATATCAGAGTGGTGGAGGTGGGGGCCAAGAGGTTTGAAGAGAATGTATGGCAAAGTGATTGCTACAAGGATATGGAATCTGAAGATGAAAGTGATAGAAACACAAAGGAAAATGAGGGGCTTTGGTCCAAGGAAGTGGATATGAAAGAAAGCGGTGAAGAGGAAGGACCAAGTTATAACCCAGCAAGCTGTCAAAGGAAAGAAGGAGAATCACACATAGACAAGTTAGGTCAGTTGAGAAGCACGGCCGAAAATGAGATATTGGGGGACTGAGAATGTGATTAAGAGGGATGCAGAGATGAGTACTAGGTGCAGATTTTGGAAGCTGAGTAGAATAGAGTGGTGGCTAGAAAACCTAAAGCCGAATACAGTAGAGGAATGGGAAGTTGCAGAGGATGGTGCAGATCAAATGGTAATCCAGGAAGTGGTCTCAGAGAAGGTGCCAGAGATCCAGAGTGAAAATATAAAAGAAGGAGAGAAACATGGGAAAGAGATGGGAAATACTGAAACACATGACAACACAGAAAAGAATACAATGATGACAAGAAACAGACAAGAGGAAGAGGTCATGGAAAAGGGTCTAAAAGATTTGATGGAAAAGGAGATAGTAGAGATAGTTCAGATATGTACAAGGAAGGAAAAAACGGCACAGAGAAGGAATTCAGGGGAGAATAGAAAAATACAACACAAAATGGGTGTTAATCCACTAAGTCAAAATGGTAGAATGCAAAAAAATAGCAAATTTAGAAAGGATCTGTCAAGCGGGGAAAGGAAACAAAATGGGAAAGAAAGGAAGAAAGAAAATGACTAAACACAACAAAAATGAACAAATAATTGTGGAGTGGAGTATATTCATGGAAACCAAAAACCAAGATAAGGCACAGAGAACAAAGGAGGATAATGGAAGGATCGGACCTTTAGCGTCTATATCAGATAGTGCAATCATGGTGGCTATTGCAAGAAACCACAAAATCGAGGCAAGGGCAACTTTGAACCTAGGGAAAACTCTAGTGTTGGAACATACACAAGCTGAAAAAATAGTAACAGGTGAGATGATGAGGATTGAAAGCATAAATGTAGCAGAAAAGGAAGCGGCAAGGAAGAAGAAAGATGAGCAGGAACAGAAACAGAATAAAAATGCAGATACTGACATATAATGTAAGGGTGTGTTTGGTAGTCGGATTAGAGTTGTCCCTCGTTGCGGATAACTTGTAGGATAAAGTAGGACCAAAATATTTGCCCTTCGTTGGATAACATCTTATAAAATACATCTGTTTGGTAGTAAGGGATTATAGGAGTTTTCTTCTGTCTATATTTTTTATTTTATGTTATTTTACAGAATTACCCTCATACATCCCTTCTTTTCTCAACCATAACTTTTCATCTATGCAATTTCACTCTCCCGAAAATGAGATTGAACTTTCAAAGTAAAGACAACTGGTAATTTTGAAATCCTCGATTAATTTTCGTTCTGCTGCGGGAAGTGATTCCCTCTTCTTTTATCTCACTAGATTCTCCATCGGTATCTAACTACAACATCTGAGTGACTTGTTCCTCCAGTGACAAACTAACGGATTAAATGCCATATGCACAAGTGACAAGATGGACCTACATGGAGAGGCCTCAAAGAAGCTTGCACTGAGTTGTTCAACTAAAATTCTACTCATCAGCCATATTGATGGTTCTGAGTTGTTCAACAGAAAAAGGCCGCCTATTGTGTCTCGATGGAGTCGAATGTTGATGTAGAGAAATCACAAAATTCTTAAAACCCTAGAAAAACATCCGATTTACTTATATAAATACAATGGCATGTTATAAATAATTAGAAATCTAGTGGCATTAACATAACTGGAGGCATGATAAGAAGTGGGTTTGAGAAATCCCTGAAATTTTTGGGGGTTAAAATTCGTCGTGTTATCAATCTTTGTCCCGGGCTAATGCACAATCCTTCGGGCCGAAGGATTGTAAGTGTGTGTGCACCAAACGTCAGATTAAGGGGGATAACCTTTGTCATTCACCCTTATCCCCTAATTATTCGTCTAGCAAACACAACCTAAGGGGGATAGGAGGGTCAGGAAGAAGGATGACAGTCAGGAAGTTAGTGTTGAAGCATAAGATAGATTTTCTAAGTATTCAGGAAACAAAGAAGGAAACTATATCAAAAAAGATATGTGCAGCAGTGTGGCAGGATGGAGAATCTATTGGGCATATACAGGCTCCCAAGGAAGATCTAGGGGCCTTCTGTGTATATGGAACACAAACAAATTCAAGAGGGTAAGCTTGTTTGATAAAGAAAGAATACTGGGGATATTAGGGGGCACTAGAAGGAGGAAAATAGTATTTCACACATGGTGAATGTGTATGGTCCAGTTGATATGGGGAAAAAAAAGGCAGATGATGAGCTAAGTTGAGTACCAGCAAGAAAATATTTTTGAGAAATGGTGTATCATGGGGGATTTTAATGCAACCTTATGCTTGGTAGAAAGAAGAGGCAAATCATCATCATTAAACAGCAGAGAGTGAATTGTTTATGGAGTTCGTGGAATCAATGAAGTTTCATGAATTGAACATGACAAGAAGAAAATATATATGGTATCTTAAATCAATGTCAGCAATGAGTAGACTGGATCATATCCTAGTGAATGAGAAGTGGTTGGGACAAGGAAAAACATGGATACAGACAGTTTTAGACCTTGAAGACTCGAATCACTGCCCGATTAAATTAGGAACAACAGTGCAAAATTGGGGACATAAGCCAATGGGGGTGTGGGATGTGTGGTTGAAATTTGAAGAATATAATGAGATGGGAAGAGAAACCTAGAATGAAGTAAACATCAAAAGATATTCATGTTTCAGTCTGAAGGAAAAGATAAAATACCTAAGAACCAAAATCAGGGAATGGAGTGGGGGTAGGGTGGGGTCTGCAGAAGATCAAAGGAGGATAATAATAGAGAAATCGGCAAACTTGGAAATAGAAGTGGTGGGCATATAGGATATTCAAGTAGATACTGCACAAGTTGCAGAGTGGAGACAAACTTTATGAGCTTACAAAAAATCAGGCAAGCGTGATGTATCAAAAATCCAGAATAAAATGGATAGAGCAGGGGGACGCGAATACAACATATTTCCATAGATGTGTGAGGAGGAGGACTGAGAAATCAGCAATCCATGGGATATGGGATGGAGGAGTATGGTTGGATGATGTTGCTAAAGTCAAGGAGTGTTTCAGAAGGAATTTTTAGGATAGATTCACAGAAAAAAGAGTGCACAGATTTAGAATAGGCAGCCTACACATGGAGACTTTTTCAGCCGAGGCCAAAGGGATCCTGGCAGCACCTTTCAGTGAGATGGAGATCATACAGGCTATTAAATCATGCGGGAGTAGGAAGAGTCTAAGACCTAATGGGATAAACTTTGCATTCATCAAGCACTTCCTCCCAATGATGCAAAAGGAAATTGTGAAAATGACGAGAGAGTTCTACATAAACTGCAACAAACATTGCCCTTATCCCAAAGAGTAAAGCACCTATGCAAGTAGCAGACTACAAGCCAGATACTCTAGTTGGCTGCATGTATAAGATATTGTCAAAAGTATTGGCTGGAAGACTTAGCAAGGTGTTATACGAAGTCATATCAAATACTAAGATGACCTTTATATGTAAAAGACAAATGGTTGATGGAATCCTCATTGTAAATGATGAATTGCGGAGGAAAGGCATCAAGGGCATATTATTCAAAATTGATTTTGAGAAAGCATATGATATGGTAAACTAGGATTATATGGAGGAGATTATGCAGAGGATAGGGATGCCAGAATGCTTGAAGTGGTGGGTGAAGGAGTGTCTAACCTTAGCCTCAACATCTGTGCTAATAAATGGTAGTCCAACAAAAGAGTTCAAACTTCAAAGGGGATTAAGGCAGGGGGACCCAATATCCCCATACCTATTTATCATGGTAGCAGAAGGATTGGCAGCAATGATTAAAAAACCAATATTATTACAATTGTGTAAGCCAGTTTGTGTAGGGCAAGATAGAGTACAAGTGTCTCATCTGCAATTCGCATATGATACTATATTTTTTGGTGAAGCATCATGGGAGAATGTGTGAGAACAATCAAAGTTGTTATGCATAATTTTGAGATGATGTCAGGAATGAGAATAAATTTTGGAAAAAGCCGCTTGATGGTAACAAATGTATCAGAACATATATTAGTTGAAATGGTTGAATATCTAAACTACAGAAAAGGACACATTCCTTTAAGTTATCTTGGCATCCTAGTATGAGCAAATCCAAGGAGAAAGTGTATGTGGAACTCGGTCATTGACAGGTATAGCAAAGTGCTGGAAAATTGGGAGAACAAGGAGCTCTCGGATGGGGGAAAGATAGTACTCATTAACTCCGTTCTGTCCGCATTGCCATCTCACTACTTTAGTTGTTACCTAGCTCCTAGAGCCATAACACGTAGACTAGAGAGCACCCAAAGATCTTTCTTCTTGGAGGAACCCTGAAGAAAAAAATGTTGGATATCATGGGATAAAATATGCCTACCAATGGACAAAGGAGGATTGGGAATTAGGAAGATAGAGGCGTTTAACAAAGCAATGTTAGGAAAATGGTAAGGGAGGTTACTGAATGGGAGCGAGGAGCTTTGGAAGAAGATGGTGAGGTCAGGGTATGGGGAAGGAGGCAAAATATTGATGGGGACTGAGATAAGTGATCAGAGATGAGGATAGAATAGATGTGAGGAGGGGAGCAAGAAGAAGGGAGGATACAGAGAGGTCAAAAAGTTGGTTAGATATCACAAAAAATAATGGGAGAGATGTGGTTTAAAGGGAATATAAAACTGAGAGTGGGAAATGGGGTTAATATTAAGTTCTACGAGGATATATGGGTAAATAATGGAAGACTATCTTAACAATATCCAAGGTTGTACAGAGCGGATAAAATGAGGGGAAATTAGATAGCTGAACATGGGGTTTGGGTAGAGGAAGTGTGGGAATGGAAGTGGGAGTGGACGAGGAGACTATATGAGGGTGAAGAGTGGGATTTAACTAACCAGATGTTATCTTTTCAAGTGATTTGTTTGCAAGAGACAGAGGATGATAAATACTACCACACTGACAACACAAAAGGAGAGTACACAATTCGGGAGGCATACAAAAAAATTACAAGTGAAGCTTAGAACCAATAGTCGCAAGAGAATGCCGAATTGCTGAAGCAAGTGTGGAGTAAAAGCATACCAAAAAAGTGTTCATTTTTACATGAAAATTGATGCAGAATAGGCTCCCAACGATGAAACATTTGAAGGAAAAGGATATGGGAAATGTGATATGGGAAAGAATGCCAATGTTTCGGACCTGTGCAACGTGGATGGAAAGTAGGGGATGTGATCACCTTACTAGGTGGCTACTGGTTTGGTTTGGTTGATTGACAAGGAGGCCAAATACAAAACCACAGTGAGCATACAAATGACAAAAGATCACCTTTGAACACAAACTGGAAACCTCAAAGTATGGATAGCAAATGGGAAGCGTGGAGGGGCAAAATATATACAGGGCTAAGCAGACGGTTCCAGGCTAGGCTAGAGTGGAGCAGCAGAGGGAGCAAAAATTGGAAGGTGCTAGGTTGTCTGGAGAAAGAAAAATGCACACAGACAGCGGCATGTACAGTGGAATCTTTTGGCCATATGTGAAGGAGTGTTTGATTTTTGTTAATAAAGATATGTTTTATAGTTTTTAATACAAATTTTGCTAACAAAAAACAACTATAATACTCGTGCATTTTTTTATAAGTCAAATTCTAGAGAATTACTTCTCGAGAGTATCGATCTTGGACCTCACCATTGTGAGGTAGATTGATATAGCATTCTCGTGCCTAACTTGTGCGTTAATTAGAGTTCTAATTGATCAAAACAAACTATTATATTCTCATGCATAACTTGTGCGTTAATGAAAGATTAATCGAGAAAAACAAGCTATAGTATTCCACTGCAACACTTGTGCGTTACTAAAAAGTTTTAATTTATAAAAAAAAATTGACATTGGCTAAGAAAATGCAATTTTTTTGGCATTTTGGGCTAATAAATTAATATTTATAGTATATATAAGTTGGCGGGTCGCCAGGCGATGATCCTGCGGATTAGTCGAACCACACCTTGATACCACGGTTATAAAAAAAACATGTATTCATATAATACCAAATTTAACTTAAGAAATTAAAAGGTCTTGGGCAAGGCAAGGCCCTGTTTAGGGTTGAGGGTTTAGGGTTTTTGAGAAAGGGTTTTCTCTCCGTACAATGGCGAGAGCATGAACAGTAAGATTGACATCGTCCCCACCATTTAGCTCACTCTGTGCTTATCAACCACTATCTCTTGCCTATCCACCTTCGCTGCGAACACTCTTCTCTCCCCAGGGACACCTTTGGTTCCTGGGGAGCTCACTCTTAAAAGTTTTCCCGTAGATATCCTAGAAATACATCGAGAAGTTGGCAATAATGGACTCCCAATGGCACATCCCTCCCCCATCAACTGAGATTTTATGCGTCGTGCTTTCATCCATGCTCACCCATATTCACCCAAATGTCTCATATGCGCAGATGCTGCAAAAACAAAATACTTGGCCTGAAAAAACTCGAATGGACTCTGGTGGAGGTAAAATAACTGCAACTTTCTTCATTACAAACTTTCCAAGACACTGTCTATATGAGCAGATAGAGAAAGGGTTGCGAAGTCTAGGACAAGTCAAAGCCCTGAGGATAGCTAACAAAACTGGCAAAGATGGCCTGCCATTTGGTTTTGTGGAGTTCAAAAATATATATGATACAACGATGCTTACCTCTCAGCTAAATCAGTTATGGTTCGCTTACAAGCTTCGAGCGAACCTGGCTAAGTACCTTATTCAGAAATCCACTATGCCTACATCTATTAAGTTTACTTCTAAGCTGAAATTTGGCAAATCTCAACAAGGGCAGTCGTCTACTGCACAAGATGAAGATAAGCAGCCATCAACTGTTATGCATCAAAAAAGAGCAATACCTCGTCAAATTTCCCCAACTCCTACTCAATATATACGCAAGATTAGAAGTTCAAAAAGAAATATTGTTTGGTTACCAAATGCAATGATGGGGATCCTGCGGAATAAAAATAGTGTCAATGAGTTTCAGATTGCAATAAAGCGAGCAAGATATATTAATATCATGGTGAGTTCTCTTGGTTCTGGCAGAATATTAATATGGGAGCTAAAAAGGGTGATATGGATACGTTGACAAAAACTGACCAGCAATGGTTATCTCAATGGCTGGAAACATTGATGACTCCATGGAATCAGGATAAACATAATATCTGTGCAAAGAGACAACTCTGGATTAGGATCTATGGTATCCCTGTGTCAGCATGGGAAGAATCGGTTATCAGAGAGATTGCAAGTGTTCTAGGGAATGTTATTGAAATAGATGAATCAACACTAGATTGTTCCTCATTAGATGCAGCTCTGATTCAAATTGAAGTCAATACTGAGAGACTAATTCCACATATGATCAAAGTATGTATAGATGATAAGATTTACCCATTGTATGTTCATGAGGCTAGAGGTATACAGGATACTTCTTCATCTTAGTTTGATCTCTCAGCATCCTCTACATCATCAGAGGAAACCATCAGTTATGGATCAGAACTATGTGTTTCTGATAATGAACAAGAATCTGTAGGACAAACTCAGGAGATAAGAGAACAGGATGATAATATCTCAATCTTATGGAGTGGTTCTTGAAAATCATGATTCTCAGCCTAACACAGAGAGTCTAGTGCCTTGGAGCCCCCTTAAAATTGATTGGTGGCCAATGGGTAACTCATCTGATTCTAATCCTAGAAGTGCATCTCCTTTAGATGATCAGTGGACAGGTGTTCAGTAGTAGGGAATCGACTCATAGGACATAGTCACTATGAACTCTATTGTGGCCTTAGTACAACAAGAAATAGTGCCAGAAACATTAACATCTATAAACTCAGTGACTGATTTCCCACCTTTAGAAAACACAAAGCATGTACATCAGACTATCACCTCCCAATCATCAAAGAAAGGATCTTGTCAACCTCGCTCTATAGGCCTGCAGACCAGGAGTCAATAAAGGAAAACACAAGAAAAGAAAGATTCACAGGAAAGTGGTCAGACTACCTTGGACAGTAGGTTGGGCAGCTGATGGATCAGAGGTCAAAGAAGCATGATCTCTCAAAGCAGTTGGAAACTGAGGATGATCAGAAGAGCTTGGGATATGCTATTCTTGAGGCAGAACACACTATAACCTTTGGACATGACATTGGAATCAATTATGGATATAGTACATCAGTAGCAAAAATAAGTTGAAACAGATGAATGCAGAGAACAAAAAGAAGAAAGTGGGAAAGATCAAGGATAAGGAACCACCTGCTAATGAGGATAGTAACTTATAATGTATGTGGTTTGGGAGGACAAGGGGAAAAAAAACGAGTACGGTCTCTTAATCTCCAACAGGAAATAGATTTTCTAAGTCTACAAGAAACTAAACTGGAAATTATTGACAAAAGGCTGTGTCAAAAGTTATGGTTTAATGAGAACTTTGACTGGTATTACAGTGGGGCAACAGGTCAATTTGGGGGACTTCTCTGCATATGGAATAATAAATTTTTTGTCAAAACAGATACTCTCTCGGGCAGTGGCTTTCTGGGAATCACATGAAGATGGTTTGATGAACAAATGTAAACCAATATGATTAATGTATATGGTCCATCAGATCTGTCATAGAAAGAAATTCAATGGAATGAGTTGAGACAACTTTATAGGAATAGAGAGCAGGAGAAGTGGTGCATCATGGGTGATTTTAATGCGGTGCTAAAATAAGAGGAAAGGAAAGGAAGCTCTCACATGAATTATGGTACTGAAATACAATCCTTATACTTAAAGCTGCAGGATCTACCAATGTGCAACAGAACCTACACTTGGTATGTAAGTTCCCTCAAGGAAATGAGTAGACTAAATAGATTTTTACTGAACAATATATGGATGTCTTCTCAGGCCAACTGGATTCAAAATAGGATGGATAAGGAAGACTCGGACCATTGTCCAGTCAGTTTGTCATCTGCTATTCAGAACTGGGAGCCAAAACCATCAAAAGTATTGGATTGTTGGCTAGCTGATAAGGAATATAACTCTCTTGTAGAACAATCCTGGAATATGCCTACAGGGATGGATATGCTAGCCAAATCATCAAGAATAAAATAAAGAGACTTAGAAGGGATATCAAAACATGGAATGCTTCTACCTCTAGGAATCTGGCAGTTATCCACAAGAACTTATTACAGGTAATCCAGAATAAAGCGCTAGCAGCAGAAGCATCAGATGTATCTGAGCATACTTCCCAGGAGATATCTCAGTTATGGGAGGAGTTGCTGCGGATAACACACAAAGTGGATAGTATGGCTTATCAGAAATCTAGAATTGAATGACTACAGAAGAGAGATGCAAATTCATCATATCTTCACGGTTGTAGAAACAGATCCAGAAATAAAAATACTATACATGGAATCTGGGAAGGACAAAGATGACTGGAAGATGTTGAGTCTGTGAAAAAGTGCTTCAGAAATCAATTTCAAAATAGATACATGGAGGATTATTGGAAAGACCCTCTCTCTCGGATGCACTATTCAGGAAGCTTTCCCAAGAATCAAGTCTGATCCTAATCAGGCCATTCACGGAGCATGAAATCCTAGAGGCTATAAATTCATGTGCAAGTAAAAAATTCCTGGTTCGGATGGCATAAACTTTAGGTTTATTAAGCATTTCATCCATCTGCTGAAAGATGATATCATCCAAATGATGCTGGTTTTTTTATAAAAATAGCAAGGTAGCAATGGGCAGCAATGCAGCACATATTATTCTAGTAGCCAAGAAGAAGAGTCCCTTGAAAGTGGAAGACTACCGACCTATTACTCTTATTGGTTCTATGCCAAAAATCATATCAAAGACACTAGCTATCAGAATGGCATCTATCATGGATGATCTCTCCGAATCAAATGGCATTCATAAAAGGTAGGAGACTCTTAGATGGTGTATTGATAGCAAATAAAGTGGTGGATGAAATGAAGAAATTGAAGAAGAAGTGCCTCATATTCAAGGTTGATTTTGAGAAAGCTTCTGACACAATCAACTGGAAGTATATTGCCGATACTTTGGTAAACATGAATTTCCCACAAGCATGGATAGCATGGATTGGTGAACTCCTGTCATCATGTACCACATTAGTTCTTATTAATGGAAGTCCTACACAGGAATTCATACCTCAGTGTGGTCTTAGACAAGGAGACCCCATGTCTCCATTCTTATTCTTAGTTGCTGCACAGGGGCTGTCATTGATGATAGAAAATGCTATCTCTGCAGGTAAGCTTCACCCCCTCTATATTGGCCAGGAAAATATTGCATTATCTCATCTTCAATTTGCAGACAACACACTGCTTTTGGGTCAAGCATCATGGGATACAGTGATCTCTTTCAAAGCCATTCTCCAAAATTTTGAGCTTATATCTGGCTTGCGGGTAAATTTCAGTAAGAGTAATCTTTATGGCATCAACATGCGGCAAGACATTCTGAAGAATATGGCAGACTACTTGAGATGCAAAGAGGATCAATTATCTTTTAAATATTTAGGTCTGCCAGTGGGTAGTAATCATCATAAATCAGCAGCCTGGAAGCCAGTGATGGAGAAGTATGAAAGAACATTCAATGCATGGGAGAATAAGCTCCTCTCAGCGGGTGGCAAGCTAGTCCTACTAAATTCAGTCATGAACTCCCTCCCCTCACACTTCTTCTCATTCTTTAAAGCTCCTCCTCAGGTTCAACGACTCATATCCTTGCAAAGATCCTTCTTTGGGGGTTCAAAGAAGGAAAAGAAGAAAGTATGTTGGACTGCATGGGAGAAAATTACTCTGCCATAATCATTGGGAAGCCTAGGAGTGAAGAACATAGCATTAGCCAACAAAGCATTGATGGGTAGATGGGGAGAGAAATTTCTAATGGGGCAGCAGGGTCTTTCCAAAGATATATTGTGTTCAAAATATGGACAAGAAGGAGTTTTGAAGATGGGAACACTAAGAGAATTGAAGAGATCTCATCCTCAATCAATAGTTACTAGAGGACGTAGAAGAGGCACTGCCTATGCATCAGCGTGGTGGACTGACCTGCAGAATCTTCTATCAGAAAGTTGGTTTACTGAATTACCTCGGATATCTATTTGATCTGGAAATGGTACTCAGTTCTGGAATGATAGATGGAGACAAAAGGAAAGTTTAGCAAAACTTTTCCCCCAACTGTATTGAGTGACAGCAGACAAAAATACATACCTGGCTGATGTAGGAATATGGATTGAAAACAGGTGGCAATGAAACTTAAAGTGGAGAAGGCAGCTGAGACCTTATGAGCAACTTTTTTTGGATAACCTGCTCTCATTAATTCAAATAGTTGCACTAACAGAGACGACTATAAACCAGTATATCTTCCCACAGGATCTTTCTGGAAAATATAAAACCAAAGTAGCCTGCCAACAGTTAATTGAAGTTCAGGACAGACCCTTCTCGGAGATGGAGAGAACTGAATTAGCAGCACTATGGAACCGGTTCTCACAAACCAAACATATCATATTGTGCTGGAAAATTTATCAGAATGCAGTGCCAGTAAAAAAATGCCCTCAAGTCAAGGAACATAATTCCGCTGGATCAGGAAGAAAGCTGCACTTTATGTAGATCTTGTATGGAAACTGTAACTCACTTATTTCATAATTGTTCTACAACTATGGCTGCATGGCAGGAACTTCAGGTATGGCTA
>JAOWBN010179959.1:0-17203 GCA_028565015.1 Pinguicula moranensis
GTAGCAGAGCGCAAACATAGACATATTGTTGATATGGGTCTTTCCTTTTTAGCCCAGTCAAAATTAGCTCCCACATTTTGGGTTGAGGCCTGCTCTACATCCATCTTTGTCATAAACAGGTTACCTACTCGAACTCTCCAACACATTAGCCCTTTTGAGAAATTATTTGGGTCACCTCCTGATTACTCCCGGTTTCGAAGTTTTGGATGTGCTTGCTATCCTCTTCTTAGGCCCTACAACTCTCATAAACTCATGTTTCGCAGTTCCAAATGTATTTTTGTGGGCTACGGTTCCCAACATACTGGGTACAAGTGTCTTGATCCTATCTCAGGTACTACATATATTTCTCGCCATGTTATCTTTGATGAACTACTCTTCCCTGGAATACCTTCCACGGCTAGCCCGGCTGCAGTGGCTGCTTCAGACTCAGGTACTCCTGATCTACCTCTTACATTTACTGGTTCACCTTGTCCTATATTTTCTGATGTCACAGATTCCACCCATCCACAATCAACCTCTCCACCTGATCACCCTCCAACTTCTTCATTGCTGGACCAAAGGAGTGCTTCTCCAGAACCCATCTCTCATGATCTGGAGCAGTCTGAACCCCCATCAGTCATAATCGAAGATATAAACAATCCAGCTCAATCTCTCCTGTTCTCCGACATTCTACACACTGAAGCTGACACCTCCCTTGATATTATACCCTTTTCAGGTATCTCACCCTCTGGACCACTCTCTTCCTCACCACCAGCTCCTCCTTCACATTCTCATGTCACTCGTTCCAAGACAGGTACTTCCCGACCTAAACAGTTCCCTGACTATCAACTATATACTGCTACTCGTCATCCATTTCAGGCACTTGTCAGTGTTCATGTACCTTGCAAACCATCCACCTATCTACAGGCTGCTGAGTCTCTCGAGTGGGTTAATGCTATGGAGGCTGAGTTTGATGCTCTTGCTCAGAATCATACTTGGATTCTCTGTCCTAGACCTCTCAATCAACATGTGATCCGATGCAAATGGGTGTTTAAGGTCAAACAAAAATCTGATGGCTCTATTGATAGGTATAAAGCTCGGCTTGTGGCACGTGGATTTGAGCAGGAGTATGGGCTTGACTTCTCCGAAACATTTAGTCCTGTTGTCAAAATGGCTACCTTGCGAGTCTTCCTTGCATTAGCTATTCAATTTTCTTGGTCCATCCGACAACTTGATGTATCGAATGCATTTCTGAATGGGGATCTAGAAGAAGTAGTCTACATGGAACAACCGCCAGGATTTGTGTCTCCTGATTTTCCTGATTATGTATGCTCTCTCCGTAAGGCTATCTATGGTCTCAAACAAGCTCCTCGAGCTTGGTATGTTCGGTTGTCCAGGGCTCTGATAGATCTCGGTTTTACTTGCTCAGTTAATGACACCTCATTATTTCTATTTCATTCGGATGAGGTTCATCTCTTCATATTAGTCTATGTCGATGATATTCTCATCACTGGATCTTCCTCATCTGCTATTGCCAAGCTTATTGATGGCCTACAGACTACTTTCAAACTGCGAGATCTTGGAAATCTTGGATACTTTTTGGGGATTGAGGCTGTTCGTGATTCATCTGGTTTACATCTTCGTCAATCTAAATATATCTCTGATGTGCTGACACGTTCCAAAATGGATGGTGCCAAGCCTCTGCCATCGCCGTGTTGCTTGACTAACTGGACCCGCACGGCTGATTCTTCTCCCTTAGATGCTGCTGGTGTTACTCTATATCGTCAAACGGTTGGGGCTCTACAATATTGTACTCTGACTCGTCCTGATATATCTTTTGTAGTGAATCAGCTCTGTCAGCACCTTCATAATCCTTCTATCTCACATTGGGGTGCAGCAAAGCGAGTACTACGATATCTGAAAGGCTCTCCGGATCTGGGTCTCTGGTTTACACCAGGTTCCCTACAACTTCAGGCTTTCTGTGACTCTGATTGGGCTGGTGACACTACTGATCGACGGTCTACTACTGGCTATAGTATCTTCCTCGGCTCATCTCTGATTTCTTGGTCCGCCAAGAAACAAAATGTGGTATCCAGATCAAGTACAGAAGCTGAATATCGATCTTTGGCTCTCACTACTGCTGAAATCTACTGGATTCGTATGCTATTTAGGGACTTCAACATCCCTATCACTGAATGCCCAGTTCTTTGGTGTGACAATATTGGTGCCCTGGCTCTAGCTTCTAACCCTGTGTTTCATGCTCGAACCAAACATATTGAGGTTGATTATCACTTCATTAGGGAAAAGGTTATGAACAAAGACATCTCAATTCGACACTTGAACACTCATGATCAGCTTGCTGACATTTTTACAAAGCATCTTGGGACAGCCAGATTCCAACTTCTACGAGACAAGCTGATGGTTCTTCCTCCACCTATCAGCTTAAGGGAGGGTGTTAACATAGAAGAGTCCTCAACAGATCCCACATAATCCACATAAGACTCAATCCCTACAATTATGGGATTCTAGGATTAGTCAAATCCCATAAATCCCGTGTATTCCTTATTTGTTGTAACTGCAGTATATATCTTGTAAACATGTTTCTATATATTACGATACACACAAGAGCTGGATCATTGAAGATCCACGCATTGCTCTTCATTCAAATACTTGGTCTTTACCTTCTTTCACTGCATACATAAAAAATAAGTCTACGCTACGTTCTCTTCCAACCTGTTTCACTAGATCTCCCCATACCTCCGAATTCTGCAAAGACGATGCCAGTTTTCGAATGCTTGTCCGAAAGCAGAATGGTTCTCTAACTAAATACTGTTGGTTTACATAGACCAGTATAATGGGACCTCTCGGAGATGCTAGTAGCGTGGACCGCCCTTTTTTAAGCTTTGGTTTGTTCAATCAAGTCACAAAGAGTTGGAGGAATGGTTTTCTACAACTCTTTCTATTTATATATATATGTCTGCTCGGGTGGGTGTCTCCCGTCCCGTAGAAAGAAAAAAAAGAAATTATTCTCTCCACTCCACACCACACCACACCACACTCTGGCTGTGTTCGTGTATTTCCCACTGTTTAATCTATCTGCATGGTGTATCATGTATGTATAGATTTGTACGCTTTTGACAAACTGTACGTATTTTGATCGGTGAGTGTTAAAGCAAGACATGCGATAGAGGAGTAATATAGATTTAGGAAATGGAAAAGGAAATGAATGAAAGAAACATCTCTTTCCTACGGAACTTTCCCACGTTAACCAAATCGAAAATCAAGTAGGACCCTTCCGCCCCCTACCCCCACCCCACTTTTTCTTTTTTGGTTCTTCTTTATTTCCCCTTTCTCATTGGTCCTCATTTTTTTGGTCCTGCAAATGGAAGTCGACAGCCCCAACACAGGATGGATGCCTTCCTACTCAATTACCTTTATTAGCAAAACTAATTGTCATCCCATCAGCATTCATTCAATAAACCCTAAACCCAACCACAGTTTGTGCTTTTGGTAGCTCAATTTGCGAAAATTTCGATATGAAAATTTGAAATTTGAAACTATTTTATAGATTATAGAAATTTATTTGTTACAATATATGTATCACCACTACTTATGGGGTTACTCATTAATACATAACAATTTATGGAGAAAAAACTCAAGTATATTTTACCTTCAGCAGAGAAGTTGCCATGTACGGTCGACTTGGTTTGGAGGGGTATTTGAGTCATTAATGGGTGAGAATTATTGGGGGTGTTGGTTTGGTTTGGTTTGGTCAGGAAGGAAAGTGGCATCAAAGCAACAAAAGGAAAAAGGTTCCATAAATGTGGAATCCCAGAGTACGGGAGGGGGACACGTCGTTACCCTCTTTGTTCTTCTCCCACCCAACCAGGATAAGGGCCTACACCTCTTACGATGAAACTTCCCGTTTGAGATTATTCCTCATTTTCTACACAAATCTCAGTTTTTGCCATCTAAAATGACATTGAAGTCCCAACGAGCAGGAGCCATTTCACTGGGAATTTTTTTTAGTTTAAATAAAGTTAGTTAAGTTGGATTAAATTTAGTTGACTAATAACAGAAATAATCATAATTGTGCACTAATAATAATTTTTTTTTATACCAAAAATAAATTCAAAACTTTGAAATTTAGTTGATTAATAATCAACCAAAAAAATAATTATATTAAAGAAATATATATATATATATATATATATTAAAAGCTATCCGAAATAAAATATAAAAATATATTAGTAGGGAAAAATAATATTAAGGTAATGTGGTCTCTAAATCTCCCCGCAAAGCGTCGGCGGTAGCTACGACTCCTCCAAATAAATCCCTCCCTGGTTATGTCGCTAAGCTCTATGTAGAATCAACATCATACTACTTCACACATTTTCCACCATCTTGGAAGAAAGAAGAGATGTGGATGGCTTTCTCTGCTTTTGGTCAAGTGACTGATGTGCACTTACCAAGGCAAAAAACAGAGAATACACCTCAATTTGGCTTGGTTAAATTTACCAAACGCTTTGTTAATGACTCAACTTTGGAGAAGCTGAAGGGGATTTGGGCCGGATATTTTTAGATTAGGGGTGAGTCTAGCTCGAGGCTCTGGGATTCAAACTGATGTAAATGGAAGTGTGCAGCAGCAAAGGCATTCATCCGCCCTGACAATGGAGCAGACTGACCGTCAGGTAGCTCAACCTGTAGTTGTCTCATTGCCTTTCTTGCCAGATCCTAAGAGTGTGCAATGGATGGACACTTGCCTAGTCGATGTACCAACTCCTATATTAGATCTAGCAACTCTAAATAAAAGTGCTTGCTCATGCTGGTTATGCGTGAGCCTCAGATGCACGCCTGGAGGGAGGTGAAGTTCTACTCAAGATGAAATCTAGTGAAGATTAAATGTAACTGGTAGAGGATCACTCTGTTATCAAACAACTGGGTCTTCATTCCATGAGGTTATGGTGGTTATTTAACGGTAAACTGGCAAGACCAGCTTTGATATGCCTGAGTGGCACACCATTGCATTGTTGGTATGCAAAAATCTTCGAATAAATTGTTGGTAAAATTGGCATTTTGGTAAAAAAATAGAAACAATAGACCGGTCTGAAATGCAATATGGGAGACTCTAGGCGCTTACTTCTAATAATACTTCGATTAACCTACCAATAGAAATTATGACCACAGACGAAAAGTTCACCATTCAGGTTATAGTGGAAAATAATGTGGCTGATGGACATAGGTGATGAAATCGAACCCCTGGGAGTGAAGGGGAGGAAACACTCGTAAATTATTTGAAGAATGACCTGAATTGACCCAAAGACTGAATCTTCAAAATGAGAAGGTTGTGCCACAAGTAACGGAGAAGGTCGCACTAGCTCAATCAGCTGGGGATGAAATCTCATTGTTGAGCGATGGCAATTGTCCGTCCGGAAAGCAAGTCAGTCAAATGACAGCAGTTGTAGTTGGAATTGCTGTACCGTCACATGGAATTGACAAAGTGAACTTATACCCACAGTACGGACTTGAAGAAGTTATCACAAAAGGGGTAGACCTCGAGTTGGTATGCATTGATACTGAGAAACAACAAAAGATGGAAGAGGAAATGTTAAAGTCAACTTGCCTGCTTACCTCTAATAAAGTGATACCTGTATGGAGGGCACAATGTTTCTCTCCTCAGTCAAAATGGATTGAGAAATCTAATTGCCAGCTCGACGGTTTGCTAAATGCAGAGGAGGGAAAGACGGAGTCAGCCATACAAGGGGGCTAGCGGGCCCTAACATGCCACTATTATTACCAACTAGGCTTGCAACATGGATGGAAAAAACTGGTTTGGGCTGTCTAGGCCCATTCTCCGCTTTCTTAGCTAGCCAACACCTAAATATGGATGCCCGAAGCAATTTGTTACAGGAGTTTCATGAGACGATTCGCGCCAAAAATTCTCATAATTCTGAAAATGGTACTTCAATTGAGCCAGAATAGACATCAAATTCACAAAATCCTGATCCTTTTGGTCTTATACCCCTACTGCGTTTATCTCCAAAATCGCTTGCTGCGAAGATAATTGAAACGTATTTGAGATGCAGCCGGGTAGAACAATCAGCAGAGAAGCACAGAGAACACACGTGAAGAATACAAGGGCGAACACCGAATTCGTCTGAGGAGCTTCCTGGAAACATACACAAAGCAGATACAATTGTTGACCTTGCCATTGAACTTGGGTTATCATTAAATACACCTAGGGAAGACTTATTGACTCGAATAGACCTTATGGAGCAGCGCGATGAAAAACAACTCTCTGTAGGTCAGCCTGTTTAATCTCTTTACTCCCTTTCTCACATCAATGCATATAATATCGTACAACATCCGTGGTATCAATACTCTAGAGAAGAAAGGCCGTGAGCTAGTTAGAGGCCAAAAGGTTGACTTTCTATGCATTCAAGAGACAAAATTGAGAAAAATGAGCATATAGCATTGTCGCCAATTGTGGCCCTATGCTGGATTTGACTACGTCAGTAGTGATGCAATCGACAATTTTGGAGGGATGTGTTGTATATGGAAGCCCTCTGTATTTAATAAAGTGAGACACTGGATATGTAATGGAATCCTAGGGGTTAAAGGACTATGGGGTAAGGACAATATTCCGGTAATTATCTTAAACATATATGCTCCCTGCTCAAGCAGACATAAAAGATTATTATGGGCTAATATTCTCAATCAGGTAACCTGTGATAATTCCAAAAGATGGTGTGTCTAGTAGGAAATTTTAATGCAGTGAGATATCAATCTAAAAGAAGAAGCAATGTTAATCTCTTATCATAAGATCTTATGGCTTTTGATAAGCTTATTATTGATGCAAAACTGGTGGTGGACTTACCTTTGCAATGAACACGTTACACTTGTATATCCAGAGGTGGTTTGTGTGCAAGTAGGTTGGACAGATTCTTATTAAGTGAAAATTGGTTGACACAATGGCCTGATCTTGAACAATTTGGTTTAGATAAAGCTTATTTGACTACAAACCGATATTACTAAAAGTGGATGTGGTAGACTGGGGTCCCAAAATTTGCAGATCAATGAAATGTTGGGATAAGGTGGAAGGTTTTGCTGAACTGGTAAGAAATGAATAGCAATCTATGGTTTTTTATTGGAGAAGCTGTTACATACTCCATGAGAAACTGAGACTCTTGAGAAGAAGGTTGGCATTTGGAATAAGAAACTTTTTGGCTCGATGGGTGCTAGAGTGAAGGAATTAATGGAATAGGTGAAGAGGCTGGATGAACAGATGGAGTAAGAGAGGCAACTGCTGCAGAGAAGCTTCAGAGGGCAGATCTCACGGGCAAGTTACAAGCAACCCTGCAAAACAAAAAAATGATATTGTACCAAAAGGCAAGGTCAACGTGGATCAAGGAGAGAGATGAGAATACAAGTTTTTTTCATGCTAAAATTCAAAGCAACAGAAGAAACAATTACATCCGTGGTCTGAATATCAACGGATCATGGATAGAAGATGTCCATGTCTTGAAAGTAGGAATAACTAATCACTTCTCAAGACATTATGACTCTAAAATATGGTCAAGACCTTCCCTGAACCTCTCAGCAAGGAGCATGTTAACTGCTACAGACAATGTTATTCTCACAATGGTCTACTCTGATGTCTGACTTCATAAGATTCATATAGGATTTTTACAAAAGTGGCATGTCTATAGGTATGAATTCCACCCTCATAACTCTAGCTCTTAAAGCTCATAACCCTATTTCTATTGATCCTTACCGTCCTATATCATTAGTCAGCAATGGCTATTCTGGCAAAACATTTGGCAAATTGAATGAAGAATATCATGCACAAGGTGATATCAAACTGTAACAAAACTTTCATTCAAGGGTGTTACATCCTTGATGGAATTATGGTA
Source organism: Pinguicula moranensis (assembly GCA_028565015.1). Lineage (NCBI taxonomy): Eukaryota > Viridiplantae > Streptophyta > Magnoliopsida > Lamiales > Lentibulariaceae > Pinguicula > Pinguicula moranensis. The sequence goes on from JAOWBN010179959.1 coordinate 7,893, forward strand.
GCTAATGAGCTGATACATTCATCCAAAAGCTCAAAGAAGGGTGGAATATTATTTAAAGTGGACTTTGCAAAAGCTTTTGACACAGTTGACTAGGGCTTTTTATTTCAATTGATGAGTAAGTTGGTTTTGTGTCATATGTGGATTGAATGCATAAAGGAATGTGTTACTTCAACTCACGGAGCTGTATTATTGAATGGTAGCAGTGCATGATAGTTCAAGTTGAATAGAGGATTAAGGCAAGGATATCCCCTTTCTCCCTTTCTCTTTTTAATATTGGCTGAAGGTTTTAATTTGCTATTGAGTAGAGCAGTGGCTCTTGGACGTCTAACGGGAGTAAGGTGTGGGAATTTTTTCATAACACACATTTAGTACGCGAATGACACCCTGCTCTTTGTTGAAGAAAGCAAGAAAATGTTACAATCATGAAGGCAATCCTCAGGATATTCGAATTAATATTAGGTTTGACAATCAACTTTTTTAAAAGTAGGCTATATGGAATCAAGGTGCGTGCGGGTAAATTAGATAGTTATGCACATATACTAAACTGTAAGACAACTAAGATACCCTTCATATATTTGGGCCTTCCTCTAGGAGCTAATGTTAGAAGATCAATAATGTGGGAGAAGATGCTGAATGTGATCCAAAAGAAAGTTTAGTCCTGGAAAAATCAATTCCTGTCATTTACAGGAAAGTTAACCTTAATAAAGTCTGTCTTAGCTAGCTCATGAATCTACTACTTGTAAGTGTACAAGGCCCCCAAATCTGTGATAAAGTCTATAGAGAAAATTTTATCCAGCTTCCTCTGTAAACAAGATCAAAGCAGGAGCAAAGCCATCCATTGGATAAGCTGGAGCAAATTGTGCTAGAGTAGAACTAAAGATGGTCTTGACATTAAGGAAACTCAGTGGATGAATAAAGCCTTACTAGAAAATGGTTGTGACGCTTGAGTACAGAGCCTGATAGCCAATGGTGCCAGATTATCCAATCTATATATTACCATTGCACAGACCACTAGAGTGACTGGTCACTATTCACAATGCCTCATAAGATCTCTCACACCTGGCTAGATATATGAAAAATTTCAAAGGAAGATTGGTTTAATAGTAATGTGAACCTTACCTCAAGAAAAGTGATCAGACTCTATTCTGGAGATACAAATGGACAGACAATGAGTGCCTAGCTTTGAAGTATGAAAATTTGTACAAATTGAGCAATCAAAAACACATTCTGATATCAAGACTGGAATCTGTATTAGCAGGGGATGTAAACTGGAATCCAACTTTCAGTAAATAGTGAAGAGAGAGAGAACATGTCCTTCTAAACGACCTCTTTGTCATTGTAAAATCAATCCACACTCAGCAGCAATAGCCAGATTCTTGGAAATGGGTAGGGGAAGTAAAGTGTAGTTATTCAGTGTCTTCTGCATATGCTCTAATCTGCAAATCAATCAGACAACAACAAAGGTCTTGAGGCTATTTGGTGCAAAATTTCTCCAAGGAAAATACAAATGTTTGCCTGGAGAGTACTACAAAATAGAATCCCAACGATGTCAAACCTGATGAGATGAGGACTCTCTTTTGATTTGTCTTTGCAGCAAGTTGTCCAGTGTGGTTTATCCTGCGAAATAGCATCCCACATGTTCATAACTTGCACACATGTGTGGGAGATCTGGGGGTCGATTTATGAGTTGTTCGGTATGAGCTACGTGGGGCATTCAGATATAATGATGCACTTTCAAATACATATGGGCCTGGTGAAAGTAGGGGTCAAATTTTTGGAAAGCGCTATGATAGGCACTGGTAAATGGTCTCTGGCGTGAACAAAATGCAATTCGCTGGGATGCTGAAATGGACACAACTTCTACTCTTGACTGGATTAAGGTGAATACATGGCATTGGTTACGAGCGCACAACTGAGCTTTCCCTACACTCTCCATCTCATAATGGTTGCGTCTCCCTATTCTCTGCTTAAAGTTCTCCTGGGATGTTCACTGATGAATTATTCATTTTGGTAGTTATGTTCACTAATGTAAAGCACCTAGTGAGCTAATTTTGGCCTTTTATTAATGCAATCAATTAACAAAAAAATGTGGTCTAACCATTGATTCAAAACATTGTCATTCTTTTTTTTCTTTTGATTTTTCAAAAAAGAGTTGAAAGAGGAGCATAGGGATTCAAACCCAGCCCAACTATTTTACCATTTTAATGCACCAATCAATTAATCTACAAAGCTTTATGCAGAATTTAAAATATAAGTATATTTTTATTATTTTGAGAGAGACCAAACTAATAAAATAAAAAATCATATATAAAAATTTATTTTTTAAATTCGGGGGATTATGGCTCTTTGGTCCCCTTTCCTCTGCCCCTACAGGATTGTGTACAAAATCACATATTTTAAATTATACGATTAGGATCCCTTTACAAAAATTATTGTCGGCAGGGCACAAACTTTTAGCTTGGTTCATTGTCAATAATGATTCATGAAAGAATTTTCAGATCATGTCCAAATGGGTTGGATCCAGGGTGTATGTACGCAAATCTGAATTGTTCTCATAAAAATAATAATAATAAACTAATAAAATTATGTTCGTATTTTTTTTTTTATAAATTGGATGATATTTTTATTTATAATCCAATTTTGAAATATTATTCTAATAGATCGAACTAAGGGGTTCAACATAGAAACAAGCAAATATTACCAATTGCAACCAGCAAATTGGTTACTGAATGGGAAGTGAAACCGCATCTCCAGGAGCCTTGGGCGCTTCTTTCTTAGATGGTGCATCGGTTGCAACAGCGAATCTCAGATAGTTTGTTCAGGTCCCCATAGAGTTAGGTAAACGTGCGTGGCGGGCTAGCCCAGCACGGACTGCACGGTTTGCGGACTGAAAAATCCAGCCCGGCACGCGCACGTTTATAAAATATGCGCGTGCCAAAAAATGCACATTTTTTTAAACGTGTGTGCCTAGCCCAACACGCATAAAAATAGTGCCATGAAGGGCCAGTCCGCGTGTAAATGGATCACGCACGTTTGCACGTTTTCTATTTATTTATTTATAATTTAATGAAAATAATAGTGTAATTTAAATAAAAAAATATTTTTTTAAAAAAATCAGGTGCGGGCCAGCCCACACCCCACGTCAACCTGCACGGCACACACGATTTGCGGGCTAGATTTTTAAGCTCGGCACGTGCACCGGCACACACGTTTTCTGAAAAAAAAAATCTTGCCCGCCCGCCCGCACGTGTTAATGCGGGCGGTTTAGGCACGTTTTGATGCGGACGATTTAGGCACGGTTGCACGTTTTTTTCGTGCGTGTCATGCCTAGCCCGTTTGCACGCACACGTTTGCCTGTCTCTAGCAAATTGCAAGCGTATATACATATAAATTGGATGATATTTCTATTTCTATTTCATTTATGTGCAAAAGCAGACGCAGAAAAAATTTGAGAAGGGACCAATTTTTTGTTTAAGAGGGGACATATATAAAATTTTTAGAGGGGGAAATAATTTATTTTAAGGGAGCAATATACATTTTTTAGGGAGGCGATAAAATAATTTACTTACTCAACATTTATGAAAAATAATAGTTTTATCAACTCAAACAATGAAAAATAAAAGTTATCTAATTTGTTTATACTGTTTAATTTATTTACTACTTAATATGTTTATATAAATATTTCTTAGAACAGATTTACACGAGTAGAGTTTATTTATTAAAAAAAGATAAAAAAAAAACTATAAATACATTTATAAAATAGAATCAAAACAATAATAGGTAAATATAAATCCAATTCAAAAAAGACCCTAAATAAAAATTACTGACATTGTTGCTAAAAGATGCCATAAAAAGCTTAAAATAAAAAATCTGAAAATTACCGGAATTGAGCATGATCAATGCATTATATATCCCTTGATATTCGTTGGAAAATCATGCATTTTTGAATTATTCTTTAATTAATTTGGATTGCATGACATACCATGGATTATTGCCTGAAAGCATGCACATTGTTTGGATTATTTTGGGGATACTTCATGGAAAAATGTAGGAACTGATGCATTATGTTCTACTGCTGGTGTGCTACATATTGCAACTAAATTGTCATTAACTGAATTTACTTCTGAATTTATGACATTATTACATGTGGAGTTAACTTTTTTATCTTTGAGAGTATCTGTGAGTTTAGGTTGCAAAGGAAAGGCAAAGCTCTTTCATGAGAAGGGGCAAACGATCATTAAAAGTAGCAAGCCATATTTTGTTTGTCAATCCAACATGGGATTCAAAAGGATAGTGTTTGAAACAGGAGATGAGATGTCGTTTCATTTGAATCATGTTAAAGGGCATTCAAGTGTCTTACGTTGGAGAGATATATTTTCCAAGCTTGATTTACAATGTAAGTATAGTGATCACATAAGTTTTAGTAGTACTAATAAACTTTCATTTGATGTAGGACTGGATTTGAGGAGAAATCCTTTTCAAGAGAGGGAAATGAAGTGAATCTAAGTACAAGCTACAAAATCAAATATTTGAATGTGACTGATGAAAATGTTCGAGGTCTTTGATGCTCAAGACGCATTTGGAGGGTAGGATGACAAATTCAAAAGAGTCCTAGTCCTCGAAGGAGTCCTAACCCCAAATGGAGTCCTGACTCAACAATAAGGTCTAACTCGATAAGGGATCCTATTCCAATAAGGAGTCCTAATTCGACAAGGAATCCTATTCTAACAAGGAGTCTTAATTCAACAAGAGCCTTAAGCCTCGAGGAAGCCTAACTCAATAAGGAGTTCTAACTTGGTAAGAAATTCTATTCCAAGAAGAAGCCCTATTCCAACAGAAAGTCCTAGACGAATAAGGTATATGGGCCGAACACAAGGATGAGAGCTATGAAGTTCAAGGAAGCCTTAAATGGATTGATCCATGAGATGTGGGCTGCATCCACTACATTTTACACATTTGATCTCCACGGCCCAAATGAGATAAATGGGCCTCATGGCCCATGGAATCCCATAAACTTGGTTCAAATATGAGCCCGAGAAGAGGGGCCACGACCCGCAAGCCTACAAGCCATGAGAAGGCCGAACAAGACATTTCCAAATAAGAGAAAATGAATCTTATGCCCTTTGGAAGTGAAGATGAGACAAGATAGAGAAAAAGAGCCTTTGGATAAGATGAATATAAAGCAAGATAGAGAGAAGATCAATGCGGATAAGGAAATTCCATTCACAAAGATTATCTTACTTATCCAAGTGTTTTAGATTAGGGTTTTTATTCATCTAAACTAGGATTCTTTTTATCAACTAGGAAACCTTTTTATTGCTTTCTAGGACACCTAAACACATTCCCCTACCTCTATATAAAGGGGACAACCCTTATTGTAACACACAATTGATTTTCGAGTTTTATGAGAGTTTACATTCTCTTTTGGTTTTAAACTTTCTTCGATTCATCTTTTCTCTTTTGAGTTAAGTAGCATCGTGTTCTTGGACTTATCATTCAATTCTTGGTTGGTAATTCAATATCTTCAGAGGGTTGTTTGTGACGTTTTTTATTCTTACAAAAATCATGACTTTCGTTGGTTGGACACAACGTGTTCTTCAGACGTTAGAAACAACAAAATCATCCATTTTCTTTCTAGAAATATCGATGTAGTTGTAGACTCTTGTCACAAGTTCGACAACGATTTATATCATAAATTACAAATATCAACTAGTTGTAATTAGTTATTATTTTAAATATAGAATAGAAATTTCTTTTGGTTTATTTGATAATTAGGAAAGAGTTAATTCATGGTAAGAGTTTATTTTAGTTAGGATTTTAGATATAATTAGAGTTCTTTAATTTAGGAAATGATTGTAATGAAAATTCTATAAGTTTGAATTCGCATAGAAAGTTCTTCTCTACCAAAGTTTGGCATGGTATCAGAGTGAATTTGAATATCTTAACCCTAAAAAAAAATTTCGTTGTTGCCGCCCATTGATTGGCCGACCAATGATTCATAAGAAATATTTTGTTTCTTCTTTTATGTCCAGAAATCCATAGTTTGTTTCTTACATTTGTCTAGCAACCCTACTAGTCGAAGGGGAAAAAAGGTACAAAGAAAATGAAAAAGAAAATGGAAAATTTTCCAGCTCTAAGATCTCCTCTAGTCACTGCCGCCACAACTTTGAGGAGCAATTCTCATTGATTCCAAAGGTGGATCGCCGAATTGAGAGTACCACCGTGAAGCACATTCAGAGAGGAGGAAAAACCCATGATCCTGATGGCGAATTATGAACGCAAATCATTTTAATCGCCGGAAGTTGACTGTGCAGGTTCAATTACCCTAGCTTTGGACGCAGATTCGTCGATCAATTGCTGTCGATTCAGAAGTCAGATTGTGAAATTGAACATACCGCCATGATGCCTGCTCAGAGAAGAGCAAAAGCCCTAAGATCTAGATGGAAAATTATCCTCGAAAGTCATCGTAAATTGATGACTAATTTGACGATGCAGATCGGGAGACTCAGCGCCAGACACAACTTAGTCGGCCAATGACTGACGATTTTCGTGGCCAATGGCAAAATTGGATATATCATCGTGAAGCTTATCCATGGGCAAAAAAAATGCCTTAATTCTTTAGGGTTTCCTAATGCTTCAGGAAAGTCTCGATTTGATGTAAAATTTTCAAATGGTTGTTTCAAGTTTGGTGTTTAATGAAAGCTATTGAATAGGAGAACAAGTCCTATAGGATACCACGATCTAATTCCCCCACAGATTCCAAAATTAGGGGCGATAAATCAGCACGAGAGTTTATATACAAGTCTTTCAGGTCAATATTAATATCTTGGGCAGTATACATCTTGAAAGTCTTTTTCCTCATTCACAATTTATTGCTGCTCCTTGATGAAATGGCATGATAGAAGTTGTGCAACAAAATGTCAATGGTGGAGAGTTTGTTTATTTAGTATTCACATAAATATATGTTGCCATTTTTGTGGCACACTGTGGTAATAATTGCCCGATAGAAATGAAAATTATGGTGGCAAAGGAGCGGTTGGGCACTTGGAGCATATCTTTGGAGTGTCTGATGAAAACATTGTGTTCTGGTTAGTTTCATGTATAATGGATGATTTGATAAGAATCATTTTGTTCCTCGAATTTTAGATATGTAATTATGGATCATTTGGATTGATGAGTTAAATTGTGAAACTCCATATTTTTATCTAAAATCTAAATTAGTCCCTACTCGCAAAAGTCATTAGCAAGGGAACAACTAGATGGCTAAACCCACTAGCATGTGGATTAATGCGTGATCATGTTTCACAGATCATTGATACGGAGGTATCTGAAATATGCGTGTACATGGCACATGAATATTGGACTCGACCTATTTGACGTGGTGGATGGATTGTGTTTGTGTCATCCCCCGGGAAAGTCCTCGTGTTGCTTCCTTTTTCGATCACAGTTGGAGCAATTGACTTGAATCCAACTCGAATGGCTCTTTTTCGCTCCTCCTCCCAAAACTCCGGATCCTCCGCCAAACCGATTTCCGCTCGTGAAGTTCCTCGCAATTTTTGAGCATCGCGAGTCCTCCCTCCCCCTTACAGATCCGTGACAGTTCGGCCCCGAACCGGCACAGGGTTTTTGATACTATTTTTAGTTTCCGCTGCTTACTGCAGGAATCAGCACATCGCAGTGGCTGATTTTGGTTTAGATTTGCACCTATCCTTGTCTCTTTGTTTCTGCTCTGTGACTTCTTGGTAGGTTACTAGGTGGAGTGAGGTTCCCCATTGCGCTGCTGAAGACGGAGACTAATTGGCCAACAAAGCTTTTCAAAAGCAAAAAAGGCAGCAGCACCGCGGCGTCAAAATCTCGAACGGCACAACGGCAACTGGGGAGTAAAGGGAGTTTATATATATATATATATATATATATATTTGTATACTATTTTTTTATTGTGTAAACTTAATTTAGGTGTTTTATTTCGGGTAGATAGTTTAGTATTAGTTCAGTATTATTTAGTTTATTGTTTAGTTTATTATTATTTAGTTTATTAGTGTAGTGTTACCGTACCGTGCATAGTTTAGTATCGATAGTTTTATTTTATTTTATTTTTGTTTGGCTACTATTGTTAGTTTAGTATTAGTTTAGTATTATTTGTGGAATATTGGGTAAAATTGGGTTCCTTCCGTTTATTTGGCTGCTAGTATTCAGTTATTTTTCTTATCAGATAAGGTACTATAGATCATACCAATAGATATGGTAACCTGAGGTCATGTCCAGTGACGAGGGGACGGGATGGGATGGGCGCACAGAACACAAGGCTACGCTTCGGAACATGGAATGTAGGGACCTTGACAGCAAAGTCCTTAGAGTTAGTAGATGTCGTCAAGCGAAGAAGGGTGGACATAGTCTGTCTGCAGGAGACAAAGTGGAAGGGCGAGAGGGCAAAAGATATAAATGGATATAAATTGTGGTATTCTGGGCTAGTCAGTGGAAGGAATGGGGTAGGAATCATGGTTTCTGAGAGATTCAAGGGATGTGTTGTAGAGGTGAAGCGGTGGCTTATGACACTAAAGATAGTGGTGGGGCCAGAGGTGGTGAATGTTGTATGCGGGTATGCACCGCAGGGAGGCCTGAGCGAGTGGGAGAAGCGCAATTTTTGGGAAAAGTTGGATAGCATCATAGGTGCTACTCCAAGAGAGCAGAAAATCATCATAGGGGGTGATTTTAATGGTCATGCGGGGCCGGAATGGATGGATATCAAGGTGTCCATGGGGGTTTTGGGTTTGGTGTGAGAAATGCCACTGGTAAGGAGATCCTCGAATTCGCAGCGGCACATGATTTGATGGTGGCGAATACATTTTTCAATAAAAAGGATGAACATTTAATCACCTTTCAGAGCGGAGGGTATCGAACACAAATAGACTTCTTCCTTTTGCGTCAAGGGGGATAGGAGTCGTTGTACAGACTGCAAGGTGTTACCAGGAGAGGCATTAACGTTGCAACATCACTTGCTAGTGATGGACGCTATTTTGAGAGGAAGAGTGAGAGAGAAAAGACGAGGAGGTCAAGAGAGGATACTTTGGAAAAAACTTGACGGAGCAGCAACTGTGGTCTTCAGAGATATGGTCGCCCTAGCCTGCATAGTTCGGACGCTGGAAGGGCTGGTGGAGGAGGCAGAGCACCTGTGGTCAGCCATGACGATAACCATTAAGAGAGCAGCTAAGGAAGTTCTAGGTGTTGCATCCAGTCGAGGGAGGAATGATAGGGAGGCGTGGTGGTGGAGTGAGGAGGTGCAAACGAAGGTTAAAGCCAAACAAGATAGT
>JAOWBN010179969.1:0-17201 GCA_028565015.1 Pinguicula moranensis
GATTGAGTGGGTCAATCTGACCATGTTGTAGGCCTTATGGGAGGTCGAGTCTTCTCTTGAATTGAGTGAAAAGAGTTAGTGTTATTCTGTTCTTTTGTTTACAGTTACAACAAAACAAGGAGGCTGACAATCTTGTGGGAAGATTGACCGCATATCATTGTTTGTTTCCGCCGTGCACTTTGCAGAAGATTAAAAAATTTGGTGCACGAAAACAGTGGTGTGACACAGCGTGCTCCTAGGCCACCACTAACAACTGGGAGATGATTTTTTTCCATCATGACAGACACAGTTTTTTCCTTTCACCTGTGAGCTCCCAAAAGAAATTTCTCTGCATGGCAATCAACTGCTTAGTAATGTTCTTTGGGGCTTTAAAGCACGAGATGAAATGGGATGATAAGGCTGCAAGAATTGCATTTAAGAGTACCAACTTACCACCTGAAGAGATCTGTTTGTGTTCCCAGGATGTTAGAACATTGTGGAACTTATCTAAAACAGGTTGCCAAGTTGCAGATTTCCTTGTTCGAGCTCCTACTGGCAGACCTAAGTATCTGAATGGTATAGAGGCAGGCTGACAGTTGAGGTAAGCTGCCATCTTTCCCAGAATATCATCTTGCACGTTCACGCCAATTATTTTTCTTTTGGAGAAGTTTATTCTCAGGTCTGAAACAAGCTCAAAATTTAGTAGTATAGCTTTGAAAGCTTGCACAGAGCTCCACTCCGCTTGGCCAAAGATGACGGTATCATCTGCAAACTGTAAGTGGGAAACAAGCACTTCCTTCCTGCCAACCTTCAATCATGTGAATAGCTGCATCTCAGCAGCCTTGCAAATCATAGCTGAAAGTCCTTTCACAGCCATAAGAAAAAGGAAATGGGAGAGTGTATCCCCTTGTCTAATGCCACAGGAGGGATAGAATTCACTCGTGGGACTTCCATTAATTAGTATGGAAGTAGAGGCAGAATCAAAGAGGCCTTTGATCCATCATAACCAACAGGAGGGAAAATTAATGTCTGTCATGACCATAAGAAGATATTTCCAGTTTAAAGTGTCAAAGGCCTTCTCAAAATCGACTTTGAAGATAAGAGCTTTCCTTTTCAGCTTTCTAACTACATCAACCACTTCATTAGCTACCAAAACACTGTCTAAAAGTCTCCTCCCCTTGATTAAAGCTGACGGTGTGGAGCTGATCAGATTTCCTATAACCTGTTGGATCCTATTAGCCAGTGTCTTGGATATAATCTTTAGCATGGCACCAATAAGGGTAATAGGCTTATAGTACTTTACAAACAAAGGTTTAGTAGACTTAGCAATCAGTGTGATGTGAGAACTGTTGCTCCCTTTGCACAATCTACCATGCCTATAGAACTCATGCATAAGGTTCATTATATCAGACTTCTAGATGGGCAGAAATTGTTTGATAAATTTGAAGTTTAGTCCGTCTGGCTCTGTGGCTCTTTGAGATCCCACAGTTGGCTATAACTTCCAAAACTTTAGCCTCTACAAAGGGTTGTTCCAGCAGCCTTTTACTGACCTGATCAAGGGTTCTCAAACTGATGGCTAGAGTTGGTTTATCTGGGATTTTTTCTGTGAATCTCTCTGAAATAACAAAGGAAGCAATCTTTAATCATCACTGGATCTTCCAGCCATACTAAGACATCCCAAATCCCATTTATTATGTTGTTAGCTCTAGATTTCTTGAGATAGTTATGGACGTAAGCAGAGTTCACATCTCCTAGCTGCAGCCACTGTAACCAAGATTTTTGATAGGTAGAACTGTTTAGTTGCATAGAAGTGCTATGTAGCTTGGATCGTAAATCAGCTAACTGCTGCTGCTCAAATTGAGTATCAGTCTCTGCTGCCAGCTCCATCTTATTGATGCTTTACAGAATCTGTTTCTTTTGTTTAGACTAGTTCCTAGGTCTAGAATTATTCCACCACTTAATGTTCTCCTTGAGAATCTTGATCTTTTTTATAATCTGGAAGCTCATGTAACCTGCAACAGATGTACTGCACCATACTTGGTTTACAATATCAATATAACTTTTGTCCAGCAGCCAACTGTCCATAACCTTGAGGGGCTTTGGACCCCAATTAATCTTCTTGGAAAGTAAACTCACAGGGCAATGATCTGATCCCTCTTTGTCCAGTTCAGATTGTATCCATGTTTCTCCAGAGTCCAACCACTTGCTGTTGAGAAGAAACCTGTCTAATCTACTCATAGCTTTGAGGGATTTCAAGTACCAAGTGTACTTCCTGCGTTCCATACTTAAAGTTATGTAGTCCCAAATTGTTTATGAAAGAATTAAATAAGGTCACCTCTTGTATGTAATTTTGTGCTGCCACCCATTTTCTTTCGTGCAGAGCAAATACAATATTGAAATCTCCCATCACGCTAATTTATCTGGCTTAGAGGGAGTAAGGCCTCTGTTAAAAGATCCCATTGTGCTTGTTTCCTTGCTAAGTCTCCAGGTCCGTAAACATAAACATATGAGACTGTTCCTACTCCCAAAACCAATGGCCTGAGACACCTAGAAAACCTTCACCTGACATCATAGAAGATCTGGAGAATTTGTTCTTGTCCCATATACAAAGAAGGCCACCAGACGAGCCAGAGGAACCCAAATAACACCAATGAAAGTCATAGTCATACCATAGATAGGAGCATGTTTTCTTCTCAATGGTGATTAGTTTGGTTTCATGTAGACTAATGAAGTCTACTTTTTCCTTTTGTATTAACTACTTGACCTGCCATTTTCTGTATTGAACACCAAATCCCCGCACATTATAGGTGACTATCTTCATAAGTTCACAGTTTTCTCTGGTACAATAAGAGGAGAAGGAGTTGTTGTTGCCCTGTGCATGTTGCAAGTCATATCTTCCAGGATCCTACAAAATACCTTTTGTTGGGATCCAAATACTACACCAAGTTGGGTTCCCATTGTCATAATAGAGTCAATATCATTACATCTTAGAGGGTCATGCAGGAGTTTAGAAGGTCGAGGCAGAGGGGGGCTCACAGAGGACTCTGCAAGTAACTGTCTTAGCCATTCCTCTAAGATAACAAGGTTTTTGTCACGTATTGGGTCCACCTCTTGCCTTTTCTGGTTTCTGGTTTTTGACCTACTATTATTGAGTCTTGGCATGCCAACTTTCCGAGGTTTGGGACTTGGGGCACTAGGTATATGAGCAAGAGGGGGGAATTCTTCAAAGGTAACATGAATATCTGTCAATGTGTTCTCCTGATCATCACTCAAAAACACAATGGCTGTTGATGTTGCACGCACATTAGGTAGCATTAGTACAACCTTGTTAGGAGGAGTGGCATAACCTTTCACTAACTTCCCTGCACCACTCCAAGGGATCCTGATAGGAGTGGCTATTTCCTCCTTGACGACTGTCCCACTGGGTGTTAGACTAAAATCCTCTAATGACAGAGGAGTGTCTGCCGATGAAGGCACTGGACTAGGGTCAGGATTAGGAATATCAGGGACAACAGTTAAGCTCGCAGGTACAAAGACCTGCTCTTGGGAGCACAGGAGGAGTTCAGTTGGAGATTGCGGCCACCAGTTGATCCTAGGTGGCAGCCATGATGGACAATGGGGCCTCAATGAGATTGGAGACCCAGAAACAACATGAGGCAGGCCAGGCCCAGTTAAAGGTGATGTCAGATCCTTTAGCTTTGGGTCATTCTTGGCTAGATAATCCATCTTAAGCATGTCAGGTTCCAAGGAGTCTTCAGAAATATCCAGAGACACTTTGCCAGATGTCATAGAGTCAGAATCAGAGGAATTGGACAAATTAGCTTGCCATGATGGATCAGTCTTATGGTCTCTACAAAGGGCAGAGTGTATGCCTTATTATCCACTAAAATCTGCATACACTGGGCAATTTAAGAGTCTAGGGTGATTTGTACCACCAAGAAGGCTGATTCCAAGTTCTGCTTGGAGAGTGTGATATCAGCAATGCTAATCAGAGATCCTAACTTGTTGCCAATTGCAATCAAGTCATGCTGAGACCAGGCTTGAACAAGTAGCCCATAAACTTGTATCCAGTAGATACGACTAGTTGCAGGTTCTCTGAGAGACCACAGTGAAATGTCCTTCACCCAGGTGGACAGACAGGCCTTATCATTAATTAACAAGTTTCCCAAGTCCAGGGCCTCATCCTCTCAAAGTAGTATTGTCTCACCACTCCATGGACTAGCCTTAACATTCAGGTAGTCCGCAGCCCTTAGGTCTCTTTGGAGATCACACAGTTTGTACTTCTTGATTAGGGTGGCTACATAACTTCGAGCTATCTAAGAGTCAGGTGGAGCAGTAGACTTAAGGGATAAACAGTAGGTAGGAGTGGGGATAGAATCAGACCCTGATGGCTTATCTACTTTAGACTGTGAGGTAGCAGGTGGTTCCTTCAAGGGGATTAGGGAGGTCAAGGGGGTTGAGGCCTTGACCGCCTTTGGAGGCCCGGAAGATTTAAGATATCAAGCCAAATAAGCTTGAAGGCGATATGAACCTAGCCAAGTGTTATTTAGTTTGAAAAGCATAATATCAGCATCCTTCACATTAATGAAGTCTGCAAAACCGATAGAGACCCCTATTGTTGAGTTTTCTAGCAATCGAGAAACCATGAAGTTTACCCTGATGTTTTAAGGCACTACAAAGACGATCAGTATCACAATCTTTCGGAGATAGAAGATAGACACCCCGGACTGAGGAGGGGGAAAGACTCGGTTGAGATACTCTAGGCCCTAATCTTTCTTTAATAGGGCATGGGTTCCGAGAAAGTGAGACACTTGAGCTCGACTGCAGATCTATAGGGGCTTTTCCAGCTTTGATAGTTGCACGTTTCATGAGTTTAAGCTGACATGGAGGAATTATCCACGGATTCATAGTTAGGATGAGGTTGGAGGCAGAGTAGTGAATATGAGGTAGGAGATGTGAATAGGGGAGTCAGAGGAACAGGGGAAGGTGAGTACTCCTCGGGCGCGCGAGGCTGCCCCGGGGAGAGAATCTAGGCTAGAGCGGAGGGTTCAGGCTGAGGCTAAGGCGGCAATGGCGACGGAGTTCAGGGAGGAAGAAAGTCTACAGTAGCACAAAGTCACCATGTACGCAGAGAAAATTGACTGTACAAACTGAATGCTTGATAAGTAATCTTACACTGGGTAAATTTCAATTCGATCAAAATACTTTGAGACCTATGATCGCCAACAAAACCGAGACTTCTCAGTGCTGCGAATAACAAATCATGAATAAACAAAAAAAAGTTTGTTCGAAAACCATATTTCACAATCGAACCGTTCAAATATGATCTTCTTTGGTCAGAGAGACGCTCGATGAGTCTTCTGACTTAGTTAAATTATCAAACCGATCCGACCAAGTTTGTATCCCCGATTGGCAAAAAACAAGAAACTATACTTTGTTGTATTTCACATCACACAGTCCAACTACTTTATGCAAGAATCAAAATGCGTCTCAAGTCTCGAACATTCACATCACTTAAGCAACGTGCTGGGGCTACGTGATCTAATGGTTGTCCTTAACTTAGACTGTAGGCATGCAATGAACTTTTCTTTAAGGATTCACCAAACTCAAGGTGCATGATCATAACAGATGGTAAAGGACATCATAGTCAGGTTTTGTTTGCACCTTGCTTCAGACACATAAACTCCTCTAGTAAGTTATCAAGATCATCAAGATCAAACTGGATGAGAATGTCCACCACAAAATCATCCTAGTCCATAGGTTTGTTTTGTGTGAGACTTCTAAACTAGCACCATCATCCCCTTCCAAGTGCATCGTAGCAAACTCAACCCTCACAAAATCATAAATACCAGTGTAAATGGAAAAGTACACATTGGAATGCTCAATCCACGAGCGGGGATTCTTATCATTGAAGCGCGGGAATTCAATGTATGACATCTTTACCTTACACCCTTTGTCAATGTCTTCATATCCATAATCTTCAATGTCTAGCCCTCGTTTCATAACATGGGATATTTTGTGTTGTATACTTTCCTGAGGAGCCTTAACGCTTGAGACGCCTGCAAACATTTTTGGGGGGTCTCCCAGAATAGATTTTTGGCCGTTATGTCTATGCACTTACTCGATAATAACATTGACTTGCTTCTGGATATTGAGTTGAAACAAAACCATAGATCGTTTTGACCTGGTAGATTGATTCTGTATCTATTCCATATTCCTTGAATCTCCTCAATGGACTTGTTCAGCTGAGACTTTGTTATTTCAATTGTCTCTCAAGAGCTCTAGAAGTTGAGTCCATATAAGGATCTGGATCCTTTGGTGGTATCGGATGGAAGGGCTTCTTTCCAGGCAACACCTCTTGTCATTTCATCCATGCCTTCCACATATATAGATTTACGTTCAACCATGATTTGAAGTTTCCTATTCTTTTTCTTAGCAATTTTTGTGGAAGCGTAGTTCAAAAGGATAACGCCGCTCTCATACCACTTACAATAAGTCTGAACTTTGAATGATCAGATTTTACAAATGATCACAGAGCAGGGAACTAGGAAGATAGTTAGGGGAAAGAGAAGAGTTCGTAGAGAGGAAAAGATCTGTATTCATCCAAAAATTCCCTCTCTATAGAGGTTTATAAGCTCTATATCCTCTCTAACACAAAAGTATTAATTAACTTCAATACATCTTAATGCAACAACATCAACAAAAGTCAACCTGGCACGTTGTCCCAGTGGAAAGAATACTCGGATCACAAAGGTTTGTAATTTATCTGGTACACGGATATAGGTCATCGGACGTATGCCTGTGAATTTGTCAGGATCGTGTGATTGGTCCTAGATACCATGGTTAGACAAAAAAAAATGTCAACAAAAGTCCCTTGATACGTGTCCATAACCAAAACGGGGGAGCTGTCCACATGCTCCGCGCCTCCGCCCTAATTTAGGAAAAATGATATAGCGCACGGAAAACAGCGCACGAAAAAGACAAGGTAGGGTACAAATGACCAAAATACCCTCGTGTTGAACACTGGTACAAAATTCAACACAGGGGTATTTTGATCATTTATACCCTTCCTTATTTTTTCCGTGCGCGAAAATCCGTGGGCTATATCATTTCTCCTAATTTAGTCCAAACTGACTTCCTTCCAGCGTTGACGGGGGCTCTCCTTCCCTTCTTCAACCAATCAACTTTACCCGCCTGGAAGTCCGTACAGTTCGATAACATTCCAGCAAGAAAATTCGTTTTTCGACAATCCAATTCTGTACAAAAACGAAAACGCCCATGGCTCTTACCAGCAGTTACACGGCGCCGTCGTCTTTCATCCACCAGAACTGCACCTGGTTTTGTCGGAGTAACGGCCGGTTTCTTGGAACCCGACGGCAGTTATGGCCCTCCAATCTCCAGAGAATCGACTCGCCTATGAGGGTCTCTCCACCTCGCCGCCGCTTGTTCTATTGCAAGAGCAGCGCCGTGGCCGGTGACAACAAGAAGTTAAAAAATGGTGTGGCGCCGGGGCTGCAGAGTGGTGCTCCGGTGAGAATAGTTGCTCTTGTGGGGGAGGGCAGCGTTAGCCCGCTCAAGTCCACTCCTTGGTATGACGTCATGCTCCACATCGTGAGTGACTGTTTCTCTTTGATTTTTCTATAGATTTTTTCTGAGATTCGAATCTGGCTGTATCTAGTGCTTCAAGAGATGACATACAGTATACATTTATTGAGAGGAATGATGTTTGCATTTCCTGTTTATCCTATCTTGAGTGGCTGAGATCTCTTGGGGTATCAATCTTGGCTTACTATATGAGAGGAACTACAACATCAGTATTCTTCACTTGTTCTTTAGATTCTTCCTGCGAGTGAGCTATTTGATAAGCTTGATATACGAAAGGTTTATAGTTCTTTTTTCTCGTTTTTCGACTCATCTCTTTTACGCAATGTGCAATCAATGGCTAATTTTCAGTAAGGTGCTGCAGTTGAAGCCATTGTTTGTAATGTATTTCCTCTTGGACTTTGTGGATATATGTACTCTCAGCAGTTTTTAAATTTAGATGATGGTTGGAATCCATAAGCTTTTCTATTTCTTGTGTACCCAGGCAACAAAACTGAAATATGTTGATGGAAGTTATGAAATGTTGGTGTTTACAGACAATTCTTGTCGAGCTGGTGAGAGCTCGGAACTCCGTGATTCAGTCAATGATGCAAATATATTGATGATCGTAGCTGTTACGAACCAAGAATCTGTCCAATGGATTCAGACCAATTGCCAAAATGTCTCGAATGTCATATGCTTCAACTCCTCATCAGCTCTGAGCAACAGATTAGGGGGATCTCTTGTTCAAACCAATACATCTGGTAACATATTCAATAAATTACCATTCCGACAAACGAAGAAGCTAAAGGAATCAGAGGAAGTAGTTCGTTCTGTATTCGATGCTTGGGACAGACGAAACTCTGATGATATCAAGTTCTGCTTGTTAGTTATAATAAATGCTTACATCAGACCAGTTCCTACACTGCAGAACTTAAGAGCAAAAGGCCTCTCCACATTGAACTGCATGGTAACAAATTGTGGTCCACAAATATTGAACTGCTTGTTGGATCCAAATTGCAGGAAAGCTCTTCAATGCCTGAACAAATGCAGCCCCGTGGATCAAGTATGTAACTATCAGTGTATCGCTTCATATGAAAGCCCACCGTTAGAAGAGTTCTCCTTATGCGTGCTACAAAAGAACAACTGCCTTGCATTGGATGCCAAGATCCCTGAAAACCCTCGTGTTAACCCAATGCTTCAGTTCCGATACCAGGATTTGGATCAAGAAACTGCTGAGGATTTATTTGTGGGTTGGCTGGGTCGTTTGGATTGGAGTTGGCGTGTGGTGGCTGGCCAAAACCCGGCTTATGATCAATTTCCATGTCAATACCAGTTGTTTTATAGGGGAAAGGCGAAAGGGTCATTTTGGTATGAGCCTGTTTTCCAGGTGAGGACACTTGATGGGGATTTAGTGTGGAGACGGAGAAAATACCGTGTGAAGAGGGGGAAGATCCCTGGAACTTTTTACTTCAGTGTATTGGATAATGGAGTAGTTTCAAATGAATACTGGACAGTGGTGGATGTCTCTGATGACCTGAGTTGGGGTCTGTTTCATTACCACGGAGCTGCTCGGGTTGCTGGACAGTCGTATACAGGGGCCGTTCTTGTTAGCCCGGACGGCTCCTTCCCTAATGACCGTGAGAGAAAAAGAGTAGCTTCTGCATTGGAGAGATGCAGTATCAAGGAGTGGGAGTTGTTCTCTGTAGATAATTGTTCATGTAAGGATCCACCGTTAGGTCTGCCAGAAGGTTCGAGTTTGCATCGCAAGATCAATGTTGAAAGTTTGCTGATATGAGTTTAGAAAAATTATATAACATGAAAGGTTGCCAAGTTGGTGACCATTTTTCTGCTTGGTGCTGCGGCTGCCGAACGTAATTGTTTGTAACAACTTCAGTAAGACTGAGCATTTGGTTCAAATAAGGTTTCACACATTTCATAATTGAATCCGAATCGAATAATCGAACATTTTGGGTTATTGGGTTTAAGGTTCGGTATTGAAAACCCAATTTTTTTTTAATTTTTTTTAATTTTTTTAAAACGAACTCGATCGATTATAACCGAAAATCGAACTATCGATTATAATAAAAAAAATTGAACCCATTTTAAAAAAAATAAAAACAAATAAATAAAGAGATTATGTTATAACCGAATTTGGTCCGCTATAATCAAAAGTTGAACCATACAATTTTGGTTATAATATTTCTTAATCGAATATTTTTGATTATATTAAAATAGATGATTTTTTGCTGACCCCTAAGCTTTAATTGAAAAAAAAGTGAGCTTTGGAAAATAACTTTACCTTTCACTACATTTGAATTTTTGTTGGAAAAAAAAGTGAGCTTTGGGCAATATTTTTTTTATGAGTAAAACTTTCACTACATTTGAATTTTTATCCATGAAAAATATCTTCCAAAACAGATTCTTGGGTGTTCACAGCAAGAAAGAAAATGGCAAAAATATAAAAGCCTGTTTAAACACCAGCCGGGAATCAAAACCTAGCTCTGTACGGTGGCAGATGTGCAGCTAAGACCAAATGGTGAGCATAATAAGAACATATATACCGTCATCATAGTAACTGATTTCAGTAGCTGCAGTTGGAAACAGTTTTCAAATATTTCTACTGTTAAGATCAAATGATGGTTTGGAATAGTTATTAGTACATATTGGCCTTCATGACCAACAAGAAAGAGGTTTGCAAGAGGAGAAGCATAAGAAAACATTAGACAGTGACAAGGATACGGGCCAATGGGAAGAAGACCCGATAACAATAAAATATTTGCTGGATTTGTTCGACACGTAAAATCCAAAACAGGAGCCGATTGCGTCAACCCAACAATCCACTTTGAAGAAGAGCCTGGAACTGTTAAGAAGCGCCCGGAACAGCTAAGAAGCATGGCATTCCCGGTATATCCATAGAATTCTCTAAAAAATTTTGATCAATTTGTTGGCCTCCAAATATGAAAGAGATATGTTGATATTTGATAATTAGTAGTTTATTTAATTGGATTGGCCTCCCAAAAAAAAAAATTAGAATTTTCGTTTTCAGTAGTCCGTCGCAACTATCATATATATTTTTCTTGATTTCATGCCGTTTAATGGATATTTATGTTTTGGATTTTAAGATGGATAATTTATTTGGATTGGTGCTGATTGTCTAAACTTGGGTATCCAATTAGGCGTTGTTTAAAGATTGATTTTTATCGTGTTGATTGTTAAGATTGATTGTTTGAAATGTTGTTGATTGTGAGTGGTAGTTTAACTGTGGAGTAGCTGTGTGGGTGAAATGGACAAAAAAAAGTGAAGGTGTAGCGAGCCAGGCATTGGATATATTGACAAAGCTTGATCCCGAGATGCTGAAACTTATATACAGGGGATGATGTTTGGGATGAGTTTCCCGTCTATAACTGTCATTGCTACTCAAACACAGGTTAAGCTTGAGCTTCCACCCATAGATCTGAAGTTGGATGAATATGCTACATACCTCAGCTGGTCCCGTAGGATTGAGGCTACGTTAGTGGGAAAGAAGTTAGAAAGCTTTCTGAAGGACGATGGGTTAGGAAAAGACACTATTCGGACTGAAGATTGGCAGGCTATGCATGCTCAATTATATATCTGGTTGCTCAAATCGATGGCCCCCTCAATTGCTTCTTTTGTGGATAGCCTAGCATTGGTGAGTGAGATTTGGTGAGCCTAAAGAAGATCCTCTAGGTAAGGGAATCATTTGAGAATATTCCAGACTCAGCTAAAGATTGATGCAATAAACCCAGAGGAGATGTTCATCCAAGAATATGCCATAATTCTGAAAAAATTGTGGGCAACGATGGATTTCCCTATAAAAAGCTGCAGTGATCCACAGTGCGAGGTATGAAAAATCCGTGAGATGGAAAAACTATGAAATTTCTGAAGTGCTTGAACTTGGTCTTTGACCCTAGACGGTCACCCCTACTGTCTTAGGCTACTTTTCCATCTTTAGATGACGCCATTGCTATTATGATCTAAAGGGACGTCAGATAAAGCTACATGCTGGTTCAAGTGCAGTGTCGAGTGCTAAAGCTTTAGCCACTGGAGGTTCGAATATGACTAGTGCTTATGATGGGACCCATCGCTTCAGTGTGGGGAGATTGAAAACTTTGTAAATTCCTACTTGAATGGGCACTGTGTAAGAGAGTTCGGAGGAAAAGACCATTTTGATGATAGGGGTCATGATCGTGGAGACAAGAGAGGTGGTGGACGTGGATGTTATCGAACTAATTTGATGGTGGAAGAGGAGTCTGCGCCAAATATTATTTTCTCAGAGGGTGATCGAGCTTGCTTGGAGGCGCTTCAGAAAAAGCAGAAGGTAACAGTGTTGGGAGATGGTACGTCCACCTCATCCAACGTCGCTTACTCCAGTGTCGCGGCTGAAGGGAATTCCTAAATTTCTTGGGATTGAGATGTGGCATTGTAGTTTTTTTAGTCTTAAAAAAAGAAGAAAAAAAAGAAAATTCCTTTATAGTTTGTAAGTTTGTTATGGGATCAGTGAGATTATGTCTAGCACCAGCAAGATGAAGATCGATGACTGAGTTGGAGGTGCCAGCAAGATGGAGATCTATGTCTGAACAGGAGGAGCTGTCAAAGGGGTGTCTATTAGAGAATGCAAAGTCGTGTGTCGGTGAGAGTGCTGAAGAGTAGTGTGTTGATGAGCCGTGTATCGGCCAGAGTGAAAGGAGGAACTGGATGAGCCTAAATCATACTTGACTTGATATATCATTTGCTGTGAGTATGGTTAGTAGGTATATGCATGACCCTAGAAAGGGTACACTTGGATGCCGTACACAAGATGTTAATATACTTGAAGAATGCACCAGGAAAATGGTTGATCTTTAGAAAGAATATACATCTGAAGATCGAGGTATACTGCGACTCAGACAGGGCTAGCTGTGTTGATGATAGATGGTCCACGTCCGGTTATTACATGTTTGTAAGAAGCAATCTAGTCTCATGGCAGAGTAAGAAACAGACAGTAGTGGCTCGTTCTACAGTTAAGGCAGAAAATAGAGCATTGGCCTCGAGTGTTGCTGAGTTGATTTGGTTGAGATCAATGCTTGTGAAACTAAAGATGGATCCACATCCAAAATTAAAGTTGTGGTATGACAGCAAAGCATCTATTAGCATTGCCAACAACCCAATACAACATGATAGAACCAAGCATGTGAAAATTGATAGGTTCTTCATCAAGGAAAAATTAAATAGCAGGTTATTGGAATTGAATCACATAATCACCAAAGAACAAATTGCTGATGTGTTGACTAAGGGTCTTAGTTCTCTAGATCTTAAGAGACTCTGTAACAAGATGGGTTTGGTTGATATCTTTCGCCCATATTGAGAGGAGTGTTGGAAACAAAGTCTTCTGTATGGAAACATAATTAAAAGACAAGCTGCAGACAAGCCGAAAACATGGAAAAAAAGAAAAGTTTACAACCATTTATTGTTTATTGCACTTTTTATTTGTACGAGTTCTCTATATAAATAGAACTCAATGTAAGACAATAATATATAACAAGTTGGCTTCGTTTAGTTTCAGTTTTTTCTAGTTTTACAATTCTTTGTCTATGCAAGCTTTGTAAACCTTCTCTATATAATGAGGGTTGAGTGAAGAAGATTCAATATACACAGTAACAATTTTCTTCTCCGTTCATTTTCCATTTTACAATTGAGGCATAGGTGGAGAACCATTATGCTGCTAGGAGTTTTTTCGAGGTTTGTGTCCTTGTAATCCTTCAACACATTCAAAATCAGAGCATTCATTTCATCTTTTTTTGTTGCATAGTCTAAGGTCAATCTTTTGTTCGATAGAAAGCAGCTCAAGCAAGTCCCAAGAACAGGTTTGCATGGCATGTATGGGGAGTGTTTGAAGCTAATCTTGGCAATGCTGATTTAGCAAGGTAACTTCTGAAAGATGGGCACACGGTGAACCCCAGAGATCCAGTACTTCTCCAATCCTTGGGCTTACTTGAATATCAATACTCAACAACAAATCTAGCACGAGCCCTCTTCCTCAGAGCATTTGAACTCGACCCAACTCATCAGCCAGTGTGGATTGTGAGTGTCTTGAAAATTCTAAATATGTATATTACATCAGCAATACATCAGCAGACTTTAGCTACTAAACAGTGTCGTTACAAGGACTACTGCCTATTTCAGATTCCATTACTGATGGCTAACGTGTGCTGATATTTAGGCTTGGGGATGGATGGAGTGGAAAGAAGAAAACTTGGGGACAACCCGAGAGTTATATCAAAAAGCACTATTTAACTCAACAACTGAAAGCGCTACACGTTGTCTTCAGGTGAAGTTTAAGCTACAAAAGAAATACATTGCAAATTAGGAGGAGCTTTGTATTCATAACAGCCAACTTTGCACATTTGCAGGCGTGGGGTGTCTTGGAACAAAGAGCAGGCAATTTTTCAGCTGCTCGGAGACTCTTCAAATCTTCACTCGACGTAAATTCTGAAAGCTATGTAACATGGATGACATGAGCGAATCTCGAAGAAGATCAAGGCAACTCCGTTCGTGCAGAAGAAATTCGTAACCTCTACTTTCAGCAGGTAATAAGTTTACTTCACTAGAAAGATTTCTGATACTACCACATCATCATTAACACAATATGCCTCTTGTGTACTTATAAAAAAAAATATGCCTCTTGTGTTGCAACAACAACATATTCAGTATATTCCCAATCAAGTTGGGGTCTTGTGTTGCAACAATGAACCAAAATTACAGACGAGGCATCGTGGATGATGGGATTCATGGACATAATTGACCGGCAGTTGACGGCATAAAGAGGCTTTTGAATATGGAGAAAACTGATGACTCTCTGATGGGGAGCATGCTTGGTGAAGATGATAATGGAGATTCTAAAAATGCTCTTAATTCCTATGGAAGTGGAACAGGGTTTGATTTGGATGAGTTTATACGTGAGAAACTGGTGTTGGATCCTTCAAAGCTTGAGGTTCACCTGGGGCCGCGGGAGGGAGAACGTTCAAAGAAGGCAGAATCGGCAAGAAGAACGTGGAGATTGGAGTCGGAGTGAGAATGTGAGAGCCACACCGAAGCTCTGATTGCTTCCCAATCGTACGGGTGGAAATCAAGTTGAAGTATGTATGGCTGCATTTGGTGTCCGGATTGGAGTTATCCGGCTTCAAGGATAACTCCAAGTTTACTCCGAACCAATTTGTTTATCCGACGTTTGGTAGTGACAACTCTGAATTGTGAATTAACGTTATCCCTTATTTGGTATTATGCGATGTGAAGCCGGATTATCCACAAATCTGGATAAGTAATGTGCTATTACTAAAATACCCTTACAAAACCCACAATATACTACTGAAGTAATAGTTTTTAAACTACCTCCACACTAATGTGTATATAACAGAGATTGGAGTTTTGTTGACACAAATCTTATTGCAAATGTTTGCAGGTGTTTTAAGTGCTAAGTTTGGTTTTTAAGCAGATGATGAGAAGCTGCTCATAAAATGTCAGATGATACAAAGATCCCTCAAAGTCATGTGTTATGGACAAAATCTCATTTGTCTACAGCTTTGGCAGGTTTACTTCTGCTAGCAACTCAACGAAACCTGGCATCAATTCACTTCTGCCAGCAACTCAACTCAACGAAACCTTGCATCAACTCAACGAAACCTAACATCAATTCAATCAAAGCTAGCATCCAACAAACCTGCGGCAATACAAAGAAACCTGGCAGCAATTCAATTCCATAAAATGGCATGCAAAAACTGGCATACAAAACAGATTCATCAACTGGCAGCAATTCACTTCCATAAAATGGCATACAAAAACTGGCATGCAAATCCTGGCATACAAAAACAAAGTCATCAGCTGGCAGACACAATTGAAGTCATCAGAAAGATCTAGCCACAACAAAGTCACCAACAAATCCTGGCATACAAAAACTGGCAGCAACTACTGGACACTGAAATCATCAACAAGATCCCGACAAAATAAACATAAAAACAAAGTCATCAACTAGCTTGAAGGGCAACAATCTAAACTGTCATCACGGGAAATTCAAAACAACCAATAAGCCTTCAACCGAGCTGACCATCTATGAACAACCGCACATATTCCGCACGCCCTTCTTCGTCTGTGCTATACCAATAGAGATACTGACCCTCATTCATCATCAGATGCTCTACCAAGCGAATTCTATTCATGCCTTGTATTTCTGTGTACGCCTTCAGATCATTGAGTAACCTTGTCGACTTCTCGAGCCTCGTCTCCTTATCCACAACATGTGCGTGCTTCGAGAAAAGGGTAGCAACCTTCGTACACACTTGCTCGACGTTCGTGATCAAGTCTCCAGTTCTGTGATTGAGGGGAACCGGTGTATCCCTATTTATTTTCCTGCGCTTTACCCGGCTCATAGTAGAAGTTCCCTCTTGGGCCGATGGAGATTTATCATCAAGTATCGGAGACTCCTTCGCAACCGAATCTTCTAGCTCGGCTTCAAAATTCTCATCATGTATTTCTACGCTATCTGGCTGCGTAGAAGCAGGAGTTTTGGTCTTCGCATTCAGATGGTCTCGCGCACCTGATCCCGTAGCGCGATGCTGGCCAAACAACTCGCACCACATGTTATAATATGGGAACGACTTCCCACGGAGTTGCGCGTACTTGCTTTTAGCCTAAATGCACACCAACAAAAAGACAACATTTGTAACATACAAAAGAATAACATATATGCAACATACGAAATAAATCGTACGCATTACCATTTCAAGCTCGGTCCATATGACATCTGAATCTACTACAACTGAGTGTGTGACGTGATCAATCCCCACACCACTCATTTTCGCGAAATCATTGAGCAACCGATACTGTCTTCCCCAAGTATGCAATTTGTTCTCGACGTTCTTTCCCGTTATAGTACTACCTTGCACAGCAGCCTGGACCTTCGCAGCAGCTTTTGAGTGCGCACCACGTTTCCACCCTTGGCCGGCCTTCCAACCTTCAACAGCCAACTCCCGCAGAGCATTTAGAAGTTCCTTCTCTTCGTCAGGGTTAAGATATACCTTCTTACTGTTAACTGGCTCGGGACTTACTTCAACTTTAATCTTCTTCCCAGGCTGCTTATACGGTGCCTTCAAACTAGACTTACCGGAGTGGGTTGGTTGTGTCATCTCCTCAAATGGTTCGGATATCACTTCTACATCATCACAGTAATTGCTCTGGGCATCCATGTTCGCTGCATATAACAAACATAAGTGTAACACATACGATGTCTGAAATAGACACGACAATTGTATGAGATAGAAACAAGTTAACACATACGATGTGCGAAATAGACACGGAAATTATATAACGTAAAATCACAAACTCTAAATTAAAACACAAATCAGTTGTTCCAGTCACGATCATACAAGAAAGCTTGAAAAAGCTATTTAAAATGATCATCACGCAGAAGCGACACAGTATGCATCCCATATATCGTGCGCCAGATTGTCCCGAAATTCATTCCACCCTTGCAAAATCTGAAATGGCTCGATGGGCTCCTCGCCCTTGTTGTTAGCCGGATTAATGTCTTCAATTCCAACCATGTTGTTTGATGCAGGATCTAATAGAGGATCTAATGGCGTTAC
>JAOWBN010179980.1:0-17199 GCA_028565015.1 Pinguicula moranensis
TTGGCTAGCAGATCTGCAATGGTGTTGCCTTCACGATATTGATGCTTGGCTCTACAATTGAGTGTCTCCATCTGTGTCTTTAGGTCTTTCCAGAAATCCCATAAATACCATGGGACTCCTGAGCTTTTGGTGCACCAATTCACCAATAACATGGAGTCCGTCTCTAGAATGACATTTGTCCATCCTTTTGTGTTACAGATTTTCAGTCCTTCCGTTGCTGCTTGAATTTCAGCTGCATTGTTTGTTCCTCGTCCAAGTGGGAGGGAGAATGCAGCAAGGCAGTCTCCTTTATGATCCCTGATAATGCCTCCTGCACCAGCCTCTCCAGGGTTCCCTCGGGAGCTTCCATCAGAGTTTAATTTTACCCACCCAGACTCAGGCTTCTCCCAGTGGACAACCTTGATTCTTCTTTCATTCTTGTAGTGGACTTTGATCCCTAGTTGCATAGCCAGAAAGTGGTCCTGTCCCTGCACAGAGAATTTAGTATTAGCTATCTCAAGTAGGGAGGCTAGATCTGACCTTACCCTTCTCCATGTTTGCTCCTCAAGCTGAGTGATCCCTTCAAATCGAGCTGCACACCTGCGAAGCCAGAGATGCCAAGTTAGGATGGCAGGAATAAGTTTGGAGATAAATCCTGAGAGACCTGACTTCCTGCTGATCATTTGCCATTGCAGTATCCTGGCCTTCCATCCCATTGGGCTAGCAAAGGCAACCCCCATTAGTCTGGCTGCCCTGTCCCATATTCTCCGCGCCAGGCCTGAATCAGATAGGATGTGGTTTGTTGATTCTTCAGATCTGTTTCCACAGCATTGACAACATGAAGCTAGTTGAATGCCCCTGCTCTTTATATTTTCATCTGTTGGCAGGCATTCCTGCCACGCTTTCCAGCAGCACATGCTGATTTTTGTTGGCAAAATGTTATGCCATATGAAATCAGTTGCTGGAATAGCCGCAGAACTTGGCCTTACAATGTCCCAAGCTGATTTCAAAGTGAATTGTCCATCCTGTGTAGGTTTCCAGATGATTATATCTTGTTCAGCATGGGCAGTAGGGGGCAACATGCCTAGGATTTCCTCTGCTATTTCCTGTCCAACTGCTTGTGACAGTGCCTCTGCGTTCCATGCTCCATCCCTTGCAAAATCAGATATAAGGGCTTGGTGTGCAACCACTTCTTCAACTCTTATTGCAAGTGGGCCAGTTGCCATCCACTTATCAAACCAAAAGCTTGAGTTACCCCTTTTGACAATGAGTTTCATATTCTCCAGAACCTCCTGCTTATGCCTCATAATATGCTTCCAGGCTCGTGAATCTGCTGGTTTTGATGGTCTGATCAGCATTGGCTCAATCCGATTATACTTTGCAGCCATGTATCTCTTCCACAAACTGTTTCCAACCAGCATGTTGTAACATAGCTTCATCCCTAAAGATTTCTGGATGTCCTTCAAGTCCCGTAGTCCAATCCCTCCTTCAGATGTTGGCCTGCATAAGCTTTGCCATCTCTTCCAATGAAGCTTGTGTTTACCCTCAATTTCTCCCCCAAAAAAATTAGCCAGCAGTTTCCTTATTTCAGTCAAAGCCCATTGGGGCAGATTGATAGTGGCCATAATGTAGAGTGGCAGGCTGCTTAGAACATGTTTAATTAGGATGAGTCTTCCTCCTTGTGTCAAGAGTCTGCCTTTCCATCCTGCTAGTTTAGCTCTTATCTTCCGGAACAATGGCTCCAATGCTTCTCTGTTTAGCCTTCCTGAATAAATTGGTGCGCCAAGGTAATTCATGGGGAAAGTGCCCTCTTGAAAGCCTGTCAATTGCATGATGCTGTGTCTTCTTGATAGGCTGATATATTTAGACATGAAGAGGCAGGATTTGGCACTGCACAGAGATTGTCCAGCCCATTTGCAGTAAACCTTGATCTTCTGCATCAGTCTTCTTACTGATCTAGTATCCCCACCTGCAAAAATTAGGATGTCGTCAGCATACATTAAGTGAGAGACAATGGGGGAGCTTACTGGATGACTATAATGTGCGATAGTGCCATCTTCAAAGCCATTGTGCAGAATCTGTGAAAGGGTGTCCTGGACCAAGATGAAGAGGTAAGGGGAGAGAGGGTCTCCTTGTCTTAAACCCCTGCCAGATTGGAAAAAACCGTGGGATACACCACCTAGTTGGATTGTGAACCACTGTCCCTTGATGCAGCGCATGATCAGCTTCACTGTGTCCATTCTGAAACCTTTTGATATCAGTACCTCTTGTAAGAAGTCCCATCTAACCCGGTCAAATGCCTTGGACATATCTACTTTGAGTATCACATTTCCTCCAACCCTTTTTTTGTGCAGAGAGTGTGTTATTTCTTGAGCCAAGCTGATATTCTCAAAGATGCTGCGGCCTGCAATGAAGGCTCCTTGTTCCTCACTGACTAATCCCATCATGTAAGGCTTCAGTCTTGTAACAATCGTCTTGGAGATGACCTTATATAGCACTGTACTCAAGCTTATGGGTCTAAACTTGTCAAGGGAGTCTGGATTGCTTGTCTTGGCAATCAAGGTGATAGTGTTACTGGCAAACATCCGAGGTAAATCTCTGCCTGCAAAGAATTCTTGCACTGCTCCTATGAGTCCAGGTCCTGTAGTGGTCAATGTGGCTTATTTGTGCAAATGATTGGCATGATATTCGATGGTATAGATTGAGATGCACCCGTGATAGATTCTATGAGCATAAGACATTATCCGCAATGTTTTTTGACTGAAACAAACAGAATATGATATGAAATAATGGTCTCTCTGGAGCTCGATTTGCAAATGTTTAAACCATGTCATAACTTTCACGTGCTACACCACATCTAAAATTTCCATTTAGAGGGATAGACTTGCACCCGCAGTAATAGGATATCTCTAAGGCCTTCTCATCGATATGCTTATTTTATTAAGTAATTATGTTACAGCTTTCATGAATTGCTTTGACTACAATGTAATGATTTATCTTTTTTACTCTGTCTATTGTCCTTCTGTCCATTAGGTTACCGTATATAAGCAGAGGGCAAGTCGCTTAGCCGTGCTTAATGAAAGATTAATTGGTCTTAAAGTTGGAAACTTCTGGTAAGAGCATGAATGCGCAATTTGTTTCTTTACGTGTACTATTCCCTTTCGTTAATTTCTCCCTCTCATTTATCCTGTGGCGTTCTCAAAACAAGGCCTTCAACCAAATGCAAACGGGATTACAACAGTATGATATCTATAGATTAGTAATTAATATGCCCAACCTCTAAACCTGTAGATTTATTGGGGAGTTATGTGTATGTAACCAAAACTAATCTGTTCTGGTCATCACAAGCCATTAATGTAGTATATAATAACATATACATAGGGTGGAGTATGATGTTGGCACCTGTGTT
This sequence comes from Pinguicula moranensis, assembly GCA_028565015.1. NCBI lineage: Eukaryota > Viridiplantae > Streptophyta > Magnoliopsida > Lamiales > Lentibulariaceae > Pinguicula > Pinguicula moranensis. Next base: position 3,389 of record JAOWBN010179980.1, read on the forward strand.
ATTGTTTTGTTTTACAGCTATGTGAAAGATGGGCTTGTACTTGGTCAACTTCAAGGAAATTATTTTACAATTACATTAAGGTAGGAAAATTTCAAACCAGTGTTTTCGGTTTATTGATTGATTTTACGCATATTGACCAAAAATTTTCGGTTTTCTATTTTTGCAGAAATGTTAGCGCTGAGACTGAAGATATTATCAGTGCATCTGCTTCTGCCTTGGGGAGGAATGGATTTATCAACTATTTTGGTTTACAGGTTGTGTTACGGATCTCATTTTCTAGGAGATTAACTTGATGTAGTTGCATATGTTGACATGCTCTACTAGTTTTTCCTTTAACATAGCTAATGTTCGTGATTTGTGATTCTTTCAGCGCTTTGGAAGTAGCTCAGTGCCAACTCATCTCATTGGAGCTGCATTACTGCGTGGAGAGTGGAAAACCGCTGTGAACATGATTCTCGATCCACGGGATGGTGATATCCTTTCATTCTATGAATGGTTTTATTAACATTAAAAAAAATGAACCTGCTGCATGCAAATATTTTTCTTGACCAAGCTGTTTGAATACAAAAGGATGTGACACGAAAGATCAGGGAATATTATAAAGAGACAGGAGACATCGAGGCAACGCTAAGGCAGTTGCCATACCATATGGTTGCAGAACGGGCTGTAGTGAGTCTTATTTAGGCATTTGTTATACTCCACGGTTTTGACAATGCTACAATTATTACTCATGAATGTTTAAATGTGGTTCATTGGTATTCTGGGTGTCTTGATGAGTAGGGATTATAACATGTAAATTGTGATCAGTTTGTTTGGTTACAATGCCAAATATGACCAAAGCAGAATATGAGAATGAAGAAATCAATATAACCTCATGTTCTTTTTCTACAGTTAGCACAAAGGCAAACCAGGACTGGCAAGTTTTGAACGAATCTGATTCTGTTTGGTTCGGTGTTAACTCTTTTCTCTGTTTCTTCGTAGTTGAAAAGTACCGTATGCTGTGACCGAGCTATTTGACCTTTTTCAATGCCCCTGTAGCATTGCGAAATTGCAATGTTAAACTAATATGATATGTAATCTACTACCAAATATGTACCATTAGTAAAATAAACTTATAATTTTTCAAGCTACCACATATAATAAACCTGCAAGCATGAATTTCTAACAGTCTCCACAAAACTAGTACTTCTTCAAGTTTTTATGGATATCCCATCTTTATTTTTTATTTTTAGATGAACCATGCAAATCTTTGATTGTAATTTGAAATTATATAGACTTTAATCTTTTTCACTTGATCGGATTCATCAATTTTATCCCTTTGGTGTCACATCTTGTTTGTAACAATTAATTCATTTCTTGATGTCCAGCTTCGTTGTTTTCAAAAAAGCCCTGGAAATTACTTGCAGGCTCTTTTGGGTATTCCGAGGACATTGAGAATGATGTAAGTACTTCTTACCGGCATGTAAATGTTTTATATTTTGGAACACTTGTTATTTCATTGCTTCAACAAATTCTGATTTAGTAATTTGTATTCTGAAGTTTTTCTAATTTTATTGAGAATGATGTAAGTACTTCTTACCGGCATGTAAATGTTTTATATTTTTGGAACACTTGTTATTTCATTGCTTCAACAAATTCTGATTTAGTAATTTGTACTCTGAAGTTTTTCTAATTTGATTTGCACACGAAGCTTGATATTTTTTTAGTTAAAATTTCCTCCATTTATTCACATGGTACAGATAGTTTTGAGTCCAACACTAAAGCCTTGCCTTTATACAAAAAGGGCTGAATCCATCTACTATCTTTCATCTTCAACAATGCCGGATTGAAGGTAGTTGTAGTTTATCTAGCCTGATCATGCCTCGTACCATTCTTGGAAGGGCTTATGTACTCCCATAGGTTGGGGATGTACCCAATGTTGCTTGTTTGGCTAGGTAGTCTGCTATGGCGTTGCCTTCCCTGTATTGGTGTTGCATCTTGTTCCTTAGACCATTTGTTTGCTCTTTGAACTTTCTCCAGAAATCCCAGAGGTACCATGGCGTACATGAGTCCGCCTTGATCTAGTTGACTAGGAGTAATGAATCTGTTTCTAGGATGACATCTGTCCAACCTTTGGTATGGCATAGTTTTAGCCCTTCAGTTGCTGCTTGCAGATCTACTCCATTATTAGTTCCTTCCCCCAAGTAGATTGAGTAGGCTACCAAGCATTGTCCGGTTGCATCCCTGATGGTGCCATCCGCATCAGTCCAGTGTCCATCCTGTGCAAAATCAGTTATTACCATAGCTTTCTCCAGGACTTGCTCTACTCTATTTGCCAGGATACCATTGGCCATCCATTTTTCATACCAAAAACTGGTGTTCCTTTTACGGATAATAGTCTGTACATTGTCCAAAATCTCTTGTTTGTACCTCATAATGTTCTTCCATAGCCTAGAATCTGTTGTTTTAGTTGCTCTCAGTATAAACGGGTGTATTCTGTTATACTTTGCCACCAAAAATCTCTGCCAAAGTGTTCGGTTGACCATGAGGTTTAAGCAAAGTTTCATTCCCATATCTTTTTGGATCTCTCCTAAATCCCTTACTCCTATACCTCCTTCCTTTGTTATACATATTATGGCTGCACTGAAGCTACCACAATGAGCCTTGACGGATATTAGGAAATTAATGGCCAACTTTTTCTGGGTAGAGACAGAGGGGAATAAAAAATTACATTGCATGAGATATAGGAGGCTTGTCATCACATGTTTGATAAGCACTAAGCGCCTTCCTTGAGTCATTAGCTTGCCGCGCCACCCTGCCAATCTTTCTTATCTTATCCATTAGTGGATACAGTGCCTGCCTATCCAGCCTGCCATAACACACTGGAGCTCCAAGGTAGATCATGGATGTCTCTCTGCAAAACCTGTTATCCTCATTGTTCTTTGCCTCTTCCCTGCTAGGATGTGCTTTGATAGATAGAGCGCTGATTTTGCCTTGTTTAAGGACTGTCCAGAACTGGCGCAGTATTTATCTAGTAGCTTCATCGAATTCTTCATGGATTTGCTATCTGCACCTGCACCTGCAAAAATTAGCACATCATTAGCGTACATAAGATGGGAGATTGATGGGATACCTATTGGATGATAATACTGTGCTATGTGTCTTCTTTCAAACTCCTTACTAAGCTGTGAAAGTGTCTTGCTGGAGGATAAAAAGATAAGGGGATAGTGGATCCCCTTATCTAAGTCCCTGGCCTGATTGAAAGTATCCTATGGATACTCCATTGAGTTGGATGGTAAACCACTGCCTTTGTATGCATCTTCTCAGCAGAATGATTAGCTCCTCATTGAATCCTTTTGCTCTTAGGACTGGTTCTAGGAATTTCCAATTCACTCTTCCGAAAGCCTTAACCATATCCAGTTTTAAAACTGCATTTCCCCCTTATGAAACCTGAACACACAAAGCTTGATAGAACACTTTTTCTTAGCATATATGGATTCTCCTAGTTAATTTTAGCTTTGGGGAAAAAAATTCATGCAATCTTATATTTGTAAAATTATTGGTTGGACAGATGCTTTAAAAGGCAATAATTATTTTTTTAAAAGGAGGTATCAATAAAAGGCAATATATTATTGCCAAAAGGTTACACTTTTTCTCGAGTCTACAGGAGAAGAATTCTTATAGTAACCATCGTCCTACTGGTCCAATCTTTTTGTGTAGTATGGCCCATAAATTGCAGTAAGGTCCGCCTGTGAGGAAGAAAATGTTTTGGTAGCCTGACACTGCCCTATGGATAGCATACTAGATTTTGTTTTGATGCAATTACTCGCACACTTTCTTGTGCAAATGAGTTTTAAAAATGATGCCTGCAAGATGGGGAGGAGTGGCTAGTGCGCGTGATCCCTCAATTTTGATGATTTGAAATCTGCTCCGTTGTAGGGACTCATTCAATTTACTCTTTTAGGTTTGTGCACAGTTATCAAAGCTTCTTATGGAATCATGCAGCAAGTATGAGAGTCAAAAGATATGGTATGAATCTTTTTGAGTTCATTTCTCTATTTCATTCCAAAATAAATTAAACATATATTGGCTTTGTGCTGAATGCTTGTGGTGTTATTAGATTAGATTGATATTCTGGGTAATGATCTTTGGAAGGTTGAAGGTGGTGACAAGCTGGGGGTGTAGATTGTTGTAAAGGTTTTGGATTCCACCTAAAGGAACCAACTTATGTTTTAATGCAGTACTCTATTTAAAAAATAAAAAATATAAAAAAGGATCTTTGGAACCTACATTGAATACTATATGGTTTGTGCATTATCATTACCCTGAACGGTAAAATGTCAATATGTTAATTTCAAGCTCCACTATGGTTACTGGGCAAGATGATGTAAATCATATTGTAATACAGTGGATTTTAAAATTTCATTTTGGAAAACAGTGTTCATAAAGTCTTCTGTAGTTGTATATGCACTTTTAAGGTCCAATTTTCTAAGGCTTTTGAAAACTTTTGGGTTCAAGCTTAATAAGCTTTTACAATATGCTTATACTTTTATTCTCTTAATAATAAAGAGGGTAAAAATTGATATTAGAATGAGTTCTCAAGTTCAATTTCAAGCATTGAGGCCTCGCCTGTCATGGACCATGAGCTGTTGAGCTGGATTCACTCATCTGGCATGTGAATTATGTCTTTTCTATCCATGCTTTGGTTAAAAGTGGATTCTGAAATGGAAAATTGTCGTTATTCAAGGCGATTATGTTTCTGAATATTATTATATCCTCTGTCATGATCTAGGATATCTTACCACTGAAACAAGAGGTAGCACAGTTTTAATAGGGCCTAAAATCTATTTGAAATTCTTGAGTTTGTGCTAAACCTTCCCTCATATCCTTTAAAATATGCATGAGTGTTGCTTCCAAATCTATGTATGGAAAATCAATCATAATTAGTCTTGAGTTTACTGTTTAGTTGATTTTATTTTCTATTTTAATTGGTATGATTTGCTCTAGTTGATCTTACTAGTTAATTTTCTTGCTTTTAACTATTTGCTTGCAAAAAATAGCAAGCTTGTTTTGCTGGCTACACATTTCAATGCTAAAAACAAACATCAAAATTTACTTTCACTCTTTTACATAATAATATACTGATGTGTCGGAAGATGATACCTGAGATATTGATGTGATTGTGCTTCCGGTGCAATAAAATATAGGGGTTCACCAGGTTGTGTTAGGTGATTTAGTATATTGCAAAGAGGAAGAAACTGAGGAAGAAATGGCATCCTCTCGTTCTGAGTGTGAAGATGACAGTGGCGATACATGCATTGCTGGCCCTCCAGATGACATATATTTAGCTGATCATTCTGAAGTAATGACTACACCAGTGAAGGTAATGATTGACAAACCGTCTTTCCCATCACGTTGTCTGCAAAAGAAATAGATGAATATGAAGAATAAAATAAATATGGGTAGTAGTAGTTGGTTTTTTGCTGACACCTGAGCGAGGGTACTTAAAAAAGAATAATGTCCTGGACACAGTCCTCTGGTGCTAAATCCAAGACATTACTGACTAACAACAAATAAGCTAATATTCTGCTGCCAGTCTCCCAGAGATAGGGTTAGTAACTGCTAATTTTGTTCCCCTCAAACAATGGCCATTGACTCTGACCCTTCAGATGGTTTATGTGGTACTCACACTGAACGCAGAAACTAAATGGTGAAACAAATCTCTAGCAACCTGAAGCAAAGACTTGTGCTCACTGATTTATCACTCTAATAATTTATTGTTGAAGTGGAAATATATGTTTTCTGGTAGAGAAAAAAGGATCTTGTAGTATCAAACACGTACAGAAAAGTGGATAGATGAAGTCTGATTTGGTACATCAAATTATTTGATTGGATCTATTTCAAATATAAGATTCTTGAATCCTGTACATTTTATAAAATAAACACTGCTTTAATTTTTACCAGCTGTGTAATTATGCAAATAATAGCGAGAACTTTGAAGATGAACAATACAGAACGAAATGCATACCCTTTTTTCTTTTTCCTTTTTCCTTTTTAGCCAATCACTTCATCTCGCAGATTGGATTTTTTAATATACTGGGTGGAAATAATGAGTTCAGAATTGGATGTTTCAATTTAGCCGTACCAAGAGAGACTGTTTAACTTTTGTGTCAAGAATCGTAAATTGGTGTTGCAAAATGTTTACCTTTTGGCTAGTCTATGCTTTAATTCAGGAAGCCTTCATGCTTCTCTTTTATAATGCTTAAAAGTGCCCATGGTTGTTCCTTGATGTTCTTTTATCTCCTTATGAACAGGTAATTAGTGAGGATGATATAAATGCTAGACGATATACAATTTATGACATCGTTCTTCCTCTTCCCGGGTATAGTTCATCTGGAGCTTGATGATATCTTGAATTCTTCACAAACCTATCCCTCAACCACATGGGGGCTTTATGGGACAGTCACTAGCTTCTTAATACAATTGCTGTTTCAGGTCGAGGGTAGCTTATCCATCAAATAATATTCAGGAAGTCTACCTTGAATTAGCAAAAAAGGTGCAGTTTTTTACATCTCACATTCCTTCATTCATTGGCACTCTTGTCACATATGACTAGCATGGTGTGGATGAAATGACCCTAAACATATAGGCACTGTGTTTTTTTTGGCTTTCCTCTTTGTAGAATTTATTTGCTCGTGCATGTTGCCACATGATAAACACTATAAGCTTCACCAGGCTATTTCAGTAACGGCTACTTTCTCTCTCTAAAAATTTGCTCTCGGTTCTCTCTAACCCTACCACCGCTCCACCTGCACACGTGCACCCACCTCCGTCGGTCTTCCGCGGGTGATGGCGGCGGCGGAATCTCTGCCTACGGATCTGACGGCCGGCGGCCCTACCTTACCGCCGGAGGGGCAGTATTATTCTGCTCAAGGCCACAGTAACGGTGGCTCTCTTCCTGCCAAAGTTGTCGCTCCGAGGGGGCGGAGCCGGCACTGAGTTGATGCACAGTCGATTAGGGAAGCCGGAGTCACTTTCTACTTTACCATTTTTCCGGAGGATTGGTCAAATGATGATATGCGCGGTAGTCTTTGCGACCATGGGAGTGGTAGCAAGCATATCCACTCCAAAAAAACTTGATAGATCGGGGAAGCACTTTGGCTTCGTGAGATTTAACTCCATAGTTGAAAGTATTGGGCAGATAGTCACCAAACTGAACAAGACGAAAGTGAGGGAAGATGTCACTCCGGGTGGAAGATTAACATTGATAAAGAGCGTGATGAATAGCCAGCCAATTCATATAATGGTTGGCTTGAAACTTCCAAAGTGGGCACTTACTGACATTAGAAGAGTCATGGCTGATTCTTTCTGGGGGAGGTGGATGGAAGGAAAAAGCTTCATTGGGAATGCTGACAAGTGGTGTAGGTCGGTTGCAAAAGGAGGTCTTTGAGTGCAAGACTTCGGGGAAATTTAGAAAGCGCTCGGGATGAAATTATGCTTCAACATAATGACTGGGAACAACCTCTGGCAACGGTTCATTAGGGCAAAATATAATAGGCTTGAGTCATTTTTGATGCGGCAGAATAGACGATTTGATTTCAGACTCTGGAAATATGCCATGGAATTTAGGCAGGAAGTGCAGGACAATGTAAAAATCATCATGAGGTCAAGATCACCCAATTTCTGGTATGACAAATGGTGGATCAAGTGGTAGATCAGGGTGCAAAGGTTGTTGATTTCTTAGATCATGGACAATGGAGCAGACCAAAGCTGCTGAGTGCAGTAGGGGAAGCAGATCCTCCACGTTTGGAAACTGGGCAAGACATTACAATCTTGAAACCAGATCAGAAAGGACTTTTTACTTCCAAAACAGCATGGGAAGTCATTAGAAACAGAATTGAGGCAATGCCACTTGCTGAAATATTCTGGAATAAGAGATTACCTACTAAAATCAGTATATATGCTTGGAAAGTGTGGTCGGGCTGCTTGGCTACAGTTGATAACATAATGCGCAAAGGTGTCCAAATGGCATCATGCTGCCACTGTTGTGATCAGCGCTGCCAAGAAACCACCAACCATATTCTGTCTGATTCTGATATGGCTACCAGAATGTGGAAAAGAGGTGTTGCTCTCATGGGAGTGTCATTCGCAGGTTCAAGTGGGTGGAGAGTGAGAATGATGCAATGGCAGATTATTTCAAAACAATAAGGATTTAGAGGATTCATATCACAGCTCATTCCTCCTCTTTTAACATGGCAGCCGTGGATATTCAGATGCAAGGCACGGTTTGATGGAGTCTATCTAACAGAAGACCAGTTTTGGTGGCAGGTAAGAAATGATATGGTTTCATTAGTGCACCAGTCTAACATGACTTTTCCTCTGCAGGCCGAGGATGGACACCTAATGTAGTAACTTGGCATAAGGTTACTTTGCAGGACTCCTTGCATCAAGATTGTCAGATGGGAGAACCCCCCTACTGGGTGGGTTAAACTCAATACGGATTGGAGTTGTATAGGTAATCCTGTGGCCACAAGTGGAGGTGGAATCATCAGAGACCACAAGGGCGACTTTCTTGCAGCATTCTCAACGCACCTGGGAGAAGGAACAAACAATTCTACGGAATTATAGGCGGCTACAGAAGGACGAAAAATGTGTAGGATGAAAGGATGGAGAAATGTCATTTTGGAGAGAGATTCTATGTTGCTAGTCTCATGGATCCAAGCAAACTCATGTGCGCCTTGGTATCTATGGGACTACTGGAGTGCATTCAAGCAACAGACTCAGGATATAAGCCTAAACGTCCTGCACCAGTTTAGAGAAGGAATTGCAATTGTAGGTTTACTAGCCAAAAGTGTTGCACAGGGATCATCCATGTCTATCTAGAGCCAAGAAGCCACAATTGGCTAGAGGAAATTGGATAGAACAGGATTGCCTAGCATTAGACTATATTAAACTCATTCCAGAGTGTCAGTTATCAGCCGCCACTACTCTTTGGTAGTCGGGTCTGTTTTTGGGTTTTGCGGAGCTTCATACTCCTAAAAATTTTTTGTAAAGGTTTGAGCTCTCACCTAAAGAGAGTAATATAAATAAAGGAGGGAAATTCATATAAAAAAAAAGAAGAAAACATTATGTGACATAGGAAAGAAAACATGTACAGATATTCCAATCCTTTTTCAATCAACTTAATTATCCTTATTCCTACAGCAACATCATCAAAAGCAATCTTTTTCTTTGTGAAAATTGACTATCTTTCCTCCTGCTTTTTCCGTGACTGGGTGATAGTCTGAAATGTTACGAGGGAGAGAGCTATTTTACTTCGTAAAAAGTATAGGTACTCTATAGATGAAATTACTCAATACTTCAAAAATATTTCAGTACTTACATGCGGGGATGATGCTACTGCTTCAGAAATTTTGAATTCATACCCAAGAGAACTGAAATATTTGGCATGTCTCAAGGTAGTTAGCCATGCTGAATATCTGATTTGGTTCAGTATGGATCTATCAAAAGAACATCTCTAGATCTATGTATATAAAACGTGGAGCTGACGTTTATTTGTAATGGCTCTTTAGGCGAAACCGCTGTCCAGTCATCTGCCATTTAGCATGATGGATATCTAGGCATCAACTTGAGATTGAATGTTGAAGATACAGATCATTAGGTTTTGTGATAAATCCCTTCCCTCGAAGAAAGTACGCATCTGCATTGATATTTTTTTGGTATCCTAGAAGTTACTCTGAGGATGCTAGGAACTTTTGATTTAAACATTTTTGTAAGCAATGAATTAAATAATGGCCCGCTTGTAGGTGGAATATAATAGTTAAGCCTTGTTCAAAGAGAAGGAAACAAACAATTAGTGAATACATAAGTACTACTATACATAAGCACCTTTCTTTCTTAATGATAAGCATTAGATGCACTACTATAAATAAGGTGTTCAATCACTATATTTGGTTTATTGGTCTCTCGTTCATGCCTATTAATGTTATTTGTGTTATCTCTAGACAAATTAGAACAGTTTATTTAAGTTAAATCATTTCTGTATCTTCTCTACATTGGCACATATCACTTGCTGTTGCTCTACTGCATTTTCCCTTGCTATTTATTCTGCTAACTTCTTACAATCTTTTTGTCAATTTTAGGATAGTATCAGCTTGAAAGATTGTGCCCATAATTCCAAGTGAGTTTCCTATTATTCTTGAAGTTTTCAATTCATTCGTTTTTCTTATCATTTATGCATCAAACTAGTGGTACACAATTCTCTAAGAAAATCTTATTTGGAGTGGGGGTTGGTGGTATACCGCCACTGAACTTTCACATTTTTTATAACATTATTTATGAACTTGTACTCAATGGTATGTGCTATTAGAAATGAAAACAAATGAAACATCCGGTGTTAAAAGCAAAAGAAAATTGTTCTCTCATGCTTGCACTTTTGCATTTTTTTTATCATCTATGAAATTGTACTCTATGGCTTATGCTATTCGAAATAAAAAAATAAAAATTCGGTGTTAAAAGAACAAGAAAATTGTTTCCTCTTTTTTTTTTAAATAAAAATATTGCATTAAAAAAGGTTATGTTTCACATCTGCTAGCACAACGCCTAGCATTACACGCCCTTAGGCTCTGCCCTAGAGCTAAGTTAGGGGTTACAAAAACTACTGCCTAGGATGTGGCCACCTTCACTCAACTAAGCCGTATGCTCGGCATTCCCCATCTGTCCAGTCGCATGACACCGCGTATCTTTCTTGGTAATTTCGCCGGGATCCCAATATGTATGAGGAAAGAAAATTGTTTCCTCATGCTTGCTTCTTCCCTCCTCTTAGCTGTCAGTTGTTGGTATCATTGAAATCTTAGTTCTCTTTGAGTAATGATCTCTGCATGTAGGGAGTTCTCCTTGGCCAACATGACAGGAGCATACAGGCGGTTGTTTCAAAAGCCTAAGGATTTTGAATGGTACGCTTAACTGTCACTTTTCACATTATAATCTGCATATTCAGTTAATCAATTACAATATGAAATTTCTTCTGCATATTCTTTAGGGAACTACTGAGCTACACAGGTACCAATACGCCATTGGCAGAGACAGACTGGGACATTATTTCCAAGTCTGGTGCGACTTCCTTTGTCCAAAACTTGGATGAGAAGGAACATTTCCAACTTCAGACTTGTTCTCGGTTGGAGATAGGTGAATTCAATAATAAGGACAAGCTCTCTGCCGGGACTGAAGAAATTAAATGTGAGCGAGAAAATGGCATACAACAAAAGGAATTTCTCGGTGCCTCATCGATTCAGGAAAGCCAGATGGCTCTTAAGTTAGCCTTTACCCTCCCATCTTCTTGCTATGCAACAATGGCCATTAGGGAGCTGCTGAAGGCGTCAACCTCTGTATGCATCTAACCTTCAACATCTTTTACTGCATCAGTATAGTTTGCATTAACAAAAATTTTTTATCGGTGCATGCACATTTGTTGTCCGCATGTATGTTTAGTCAGCTGCAAATATATTTTGAAAAAGCAGCTTTTCATAAGACATTCTTTATCCCAGTCTTCTGAAAGGGTATATCCTAAATTATCAAATGATAGTTGATCTCAATTCACTTCATTTGACCTTTTCATAATGAACAACATTTAGCTAAAGTCCTCTGTAATTTTGATGGCATTATGTAGAGATGACATAACATATCTTGATCGAGCAGGTTGCATTCCACAAGGCATTAAGCTTATAAGCTTGACCTAAGAGAACCGGGGAAGTTTCTGTTTCGTGTTTGAAATCTTTGCATCCTGTTGGCCCAAGGTAAGTTTACCATCTGAACTTACAATTTCTCAAAAACATAGGGCCGAAATGCTAAAAGTTGTCTCTTTGATACTCTCCAGGACGCTTAGATGATGATAGGCGCCCACTTGTTTGTTATTATTTCAGGCAAATATAATTCTTTTTAGCTATGCTCACTTAGTTACTATACTGGTTGATGGTATAATGAGCAAATCTTCTAGTGTAACATGCATCTTCCTGCAATTTTCACGTTCTGATATTTTTGAAATCTCATTATGTACTTTGCTCAACCAGTAAAGTGTAGCCCATGGTCAAGCTTGGATCTTGGAGCGATTTGACCCGAAATGGCGTCGCATCTAATCGGAAGTTGTCCCGAAACAATTGTGTTATTCGAAACCCGCTGCTGTGCCGTTCAGGCATCCTATTATCATCATTTCTACCCTTGCTACTGGGCCGCCGGGCCCGAGTAATGGCTATTTCTGAACTGTTCCGCCCAAATTATAGCTAACGCTCACGATTTAGGTTGTTTGTGTCAAGAAGGCCTGAACGGTTTATGTGAAAACTCGTGCTATAACAGACTTGCAGCCGGTTGCGACCCAAAATATTCGATTTTTGTTTAAAAGACCGTAGGACCCCACTGATTTGGTAATGGATAACCTCATGGAAAAAATGGGCCAGGTGGGGCAGGCCAATTGTGATGTTTAGCTCTAAGCCTGAAGAAAATTGAGCTCAAGGATAAGCTGCCTGGTGTTGGTCAAAGTTTGGCCCTCGAGTTTTTTTGACATACACAACTTCGCATTCTACACTAAAATTGTGGGAACTTTTCTAAAACAGCGAGCCACCATCGTGAAGTAAGCTAAAAAGCTTTTTCGTAAAAGAGTCCTGTGCGGCTCGAACAAATTTATGTGGAGTTTTCTTACAACTGTGGGCCAATTTTTCAGACTTTAAACTGAAAATATATACGGGCCTCGATGATCAGGTCGTAAAAAGCAATGCGGTGCAAAAGAACGAAAAATGCTTTGAAGCTGTTACTGGTCGACCAACAAATCGTTCAGCAAAGAGTACCACAGGAGTCATTAAATTACAAATTCTTTTTTGGTTAAATTACAATTAAATACTTAATACCAATCTTTCTCATCAGAAGATTTCAGCTCTAAGTTCATTAGGTATTTCAGGATATATCATCCGCTAATGGTGATGCATCCTTAATTTTCTTTTCTTTTCTTTTTAATCAAAAAATTAGCAACGCATATTTTACCGATCCAAAAAATAGTAACGCATATTTATGCGTACTTGAATACTACGAGTGGCACGAATTGCTCCAATCAGTTTCTTTTTTGCAGCTGTGAAATTATAATTCATGACTGTGATGAGCAGAATGCCTGGCTCTTATGAAGAAGCAGGGTTAGTTCTCTTTTGATGGGGCATCAGCAAGCAGCACACACTAGTTTGTTAGCTATTTGAATCAAGCTTCTGCAAGCCCAATTCTGTTGCAACGAGCAAAAGTAAGACTTGAAGTAGTTCTCGAACCCTTGATACCCTTCGCATAGAGAATGTGAAAAGTTAGGAAGATCATAGAGGAGTGTATGTTTCTAGAAAATACTCAAAAATAATGATTATTAAATCTACAAGAAAGTAGATTGGAAAAACTATAGTTAAAAATCCATAGGGGTAGTTTGGCGGGATGGCGAATTTCACAAATCTGCTTTCTTACCTTGAAGTAACAAGTTCACAATACGAAGGAAGTAAAACCAGCAAATGTGAACGTAGTTTAGCAGGCTTCTCAAAAATTCCGCCCTTTAAATGGGGATCCAAAGAAAGACAGGATGCGGTCTCCGGATGAATTAAAAGACTGGCCAACTCTTGGAGTACAAATATAATTTCTTCTACCCTTGCCGGAGGCAAGGAGTGTCCGCCTGCAAATAAAATGATTCAGAATCCCAAAATGAAACAGAGCAAACATATAAAGAACAGTACTCTGAACTACAAACCCAAGTCATTCTCATCTCTCAAGAATTTGTTTATTATGAAGTCACATCTGGAGATCAATGTTCTAAT
>JAOWBN010179991.1:0-29609 GCA_028565015.1 Pinguicula moranensis
TGGTCTAAGAAGTTCTGTAGTAATTGTGCTCGTGAAAGACTGTCTAGGGCCAGTTCTTAAGTGATTGTGACTCCACCGGACATCTGGGCCTTTCACGAGGAATGATAACACTGTCTAGGTAGCTGATCATCGAAATTTTAGTATGAGATCATCTACCTGGGTGCTTACCGAATCGATAAAGGCCTCTTAGACTATTGTAATTTAGAATTAGTATTAGATTAGTTAACTAAAAAAATTATAAAAATAGAAGGTGGAGATTATGGATCGCTATCCAATCACATAAAATCTGCACATCCCCTAAAACCCTAAATAGATCCTAGCCAAACATAATTATCGAGTTGGGGTTCTACTAGCGGTGGTGGAAGTGGAACTAGACCTGGAAGTCCAAGTATGTCTCCTTCTAGTCTTTTTAGATATAATAAAAATAAAAATAGAGATGGTTTAGTAGATTTAGTTTGTTCGGAAGGTCTTTCTTTTAGTTTTCCCGAAAGTCGTAACTTTGAATATTATCTGCAAACATGCTTACAACCCTTATTCTCTAGAGTAAATCGTAAATCAGACTCTAGTGATATTAAAAAATGTTTTTTTAGAAGAAAAAAAAAAGACAATTACGTAAACGTTTTTCAACTTTAGGCATACAAAAGGTATCTATATGTAGTGATATATGGTCTGATCATTGGCGAAGACATGCTTATTTGGGAGTAACTTGTCATTAGGTAGATAGTGAATGGAAAATACAAAAAAAGAATAATAGCTTATACTATTTTTTACGAAAAACAAAATGCAACAAATATATATACTCAATGATAATGAATATACTTGAAGAGTGTAATTTACAACATCAAATATATAGTATTTCTTTTGATAATGCAACTCCTTACGATGCATGTATACATGAATTAAAAGAATTGTGTAATGCTTCATTTGAAGGACATTTTTTTTCATATTAGATGCATTTATCATATTATTGATTTATGTGTACAAGACGCTTTAGCATATATTGATTCAAGTGTTAATCCAATTAAAATGGCGGCAAAATATTTATCAACTAAATCGAAAGTAATGAAGGAATGATTTACATTTTGTACCGATAATGGTGCTAGGCCCATTCAATTTAACATAGATGTAGCAGCCCGATATAACTCCAGTTACTATATGCTTAATCAAACAGTTTGTTATAAAGAATTATTGCGTAGATTTTTTAGTAATAACTAAAGTCATATATCTTTACACTCGGTAAATTGGAAGGATACTGAATTTTTTTTACAATTGTTAAAACAATTTAATGAATACACCAAAATATTATCTTATGTATATAAGGCCACTTCACACCTTATTGTTTCCATTTGTGCTGATTTAGGAGAAACGATACAAAGTTATGAAAACGAATCTAGTTTAAAAAATGTCATAGTTGTTATAAGAGTAAAATGGTGTAAATATCTTTTAAATATGCCACTTTTGAACCTAGTTGCTGCCGTCTTAGACCCTCGAATTAAATTAGAAGGTTTAACAACATCATTAGAAGATTATTATAATATATTTACAAACGAACTTGGTGTACCAACTAGAAATTATAAGAATGTAATTACAAATATAATTACTGTATTAAACGAGTTATATATAGATTATCAAGGACGCTTAGGTATTACGACTTAAACGGCTAAGACACCTAGTAAAGGTAGTACTAGTGGAACCCTAGGTCTCAGGAGATTTATAAATAAAATATCCAGTAAATGGACCAGTCCCCCATCAAGTACCACACTTGTGAAACTTGACGCATAATTAACCACTCATTTCAAGATTGCGCAGACAAGTGCAGGTGAAGAAGATGGTGATTGGATGTTTTTCGATGTTCTTGGCTGGTGGAGAAGTAAATCACAAGATTTTCCAGTATTATCGATTATGGCAAAAAAGGTTTTAGGATGTCAAGTTTCAACTGTTGTTGTAGAACAAGCATTTAGTTAGTGAGGGTACATTTTAAGTGAAACCCGTTCAACTTAAGCCCTTAGATGTTGGAATATCAAACTTGTATGTAGGATTGGATAGCTGCGGAGCATAAGTTTCAAGAACATCTATTCGTTGAAGAGGATCCATTCAACATAAATGAAAATAGGTCAACGACAAGCACAAGCGCATCAAATCCAACCAATTTTGAATGATTAAACAAGTAATTTAGGTAAGAAATCAAAGAACTATGTGAGCTTTGATTCGTTTATGCATACACATAAACGATATTGTAGGCAATTCAGCTATAAATGTTAATTCATTTATAGTTGAATTCAAGTCATTTTTTTTAATTATATTATAAATATAAATTAATTTAAATTGTAAATATAAATGTTAACATACATTTATTTGTATTAGTGTTGTGTTATAAATATAAATGTGACTTTATTTGTATGGTCAATCATCAATGTAACTTTATTTTATAAACTTTGATTTATAAATTATTATATACATATATATAATATTTATATATTAATATGTTTATTATATATAAGTTTATTCGTTTATGGAACTTAAAATATATATAATTTTTATATATTTAAATGACAAATATAAGAAAATAAGTTTTTCTAAAAAAAAAGAAAGAAGCAAGTTTTTTCTTTAAAAAATCCAAAATAAAACTAGGTTACGCCGGAGGTTTGAACCGGATTTAAACCGTGTCGAAGCCGGATTTAAACCATGTCGGAACCGTAATGAAACCGTTTGAAACTGGCCTGAACCAAAACCGTCAACCGACCCATAGGTTTTCGACAATCGAACCGCCAACCGGAGGAAACCGGATTGGAAAAAATTGGATATTCAAGGTTTTGGTTAAGGTTTTCATTTTTAAAAACCAGCAAGCGGCAAAAAATCGGCGGTTCGTTAATCGGCAACCAAATTGCCCATGTTTAGCCGCAACCCTTGGTTTAATCATCCAGGACCTTCGATTTTCGGTTCAATTGTCGGTCCGATTCCGACACGGTTCAACCTCCGATTTTTATTTTTTTATTAGTTTTATTATTTTTATTTTTAAAAATTTTCCGTCTAAATTTTTTTTGTTATATAAAGTTATAATTAAATTTAATAACTTGTATAATTTATATATAAGTTTATTATTTATGAACTTTTATTATTTATTTTTTAAAATTTTCTTTAAAAAATATTGTGATGTAAATATATATTATTTGTTGTATAAAGTTATAAATTAAATAAAATATCTTATATAATTTATATATAAGTTTATAATTTATGAACTATATATATAATCCTAAACCAAATAACTATATTATTATTATTATTATTATTATTATTTTGGTAGGTTAAAATTTCATTGAACAAAGATAATACATTATACAAAAAGGGCATTCCCTTCCGAATAATTCCTCTTCACCTACACTACCAACAGCTCACACTGGTGGTTAAAATTTAAATAAACTGATACACAGTCGATGATTCTGATGCCAGTCTGCAATAGATATTGCCACTGGTGGTGGAACATATGTCGTGTGGCAATACCATAATTGGACCTGAATGAACTCCAAGGTTTTTTCGTGGTTGAAAGAAATAACCTAAAATCGTGCCATGTTATGAGCTTTCCAAATATTTCAAACAATGTAGTGCCATACTGAACGTTATAGACCAATCCATTTGAAACCACTATCAAGTCCCATATGTGCCATAAAATGTTCAAGCGGCACATTCCAACCAACCTGGGAAATACTCAACCACGCATATATTTCTGACCACAACACGTAGAATTTTTTACAAGTAAAAACGTGTGGCACACACTATCCATAGCCTGCAGAAGTTACAAAGCCTCTCCTCCATAGGCAGATAGACGGAATACGATGTTGAATCAAGCACTAGCAGAATACCTGAACGCGATAAGGAGACCTCTTCCCCAAATCACAGTGTATGTAGCATGACTTGTATGCTCCAAGTTCATATGCTGACTCAATCCTGCATTTCCACTACGTACGGAATATTCTCCAGTTGATGTAGTTGTAGAACAAACCATCGTTACTTGTAAGAGGGGCCTGATCCTGAAATACATTCGAAAATGCAGCGACGACATCATATTCCATACCTCGCAACGGTTGAAGCATGGCCAATTCATCACCCATACACCATTAAAGATCAACCATTTAGCATCTATTGTACTCCATTCTCCATTTATCCCTCGCAACAAGGTACAGTCTACGATTAAGTATAGATAAAGGGCGGTCGTATAATCATGCATCTTCCCAAAAAAGAGTATTGTCACCCGAAAAGACCTGTCATTGTAGCTAGACATTGAATCATGAAGACGCACATACCGAACATACAGACGCTCACCATTTTGATGCTCCCCTCAGGGTTGGCATACCTTCTCAGTCCCTAATCACCTGACGAGAGGAGAAGTATTTAGTCTGGATAATATCTTTCCATTAACCTTTGTCATCAATACAAAGGCGCCAAGCCCACTTCGCAAGCATAGCAACATTAAACACATCGAAGTTCATCATACCAAGTCCACCATTTTCTTTTTGTTGGTATACCACATCTCAACTGATCCAATGAATAGATCCATGTTCTGAATTTTTTGAACAAATGAACTGTCTACACATTTTATCCATTTCAGCCAGCACGGATTTTTGTGCACGATACAAAGAGAATTGATATACCGGCATACTGCACAACACGCTCTTAACCAACATTATTCCCCCCCCCCCCCAACGATAGGTATAAGTTCTCCTAGGAATGTATCAATTCCTGGTAGCTCAAATGGTGAGTAACTTGTCTTACAATCTTGAGGTCCAGGGATCGATACCCTTAGCCTATATAAACAAAAAGTTCTCCAAAGAATGTATTCATCACTTCATAGATTGGAGTAGCTTTTCCCAAGTTTGTACACGACATGGACTACAGCCAACTGGAATTCCCAAATAATCAAATGGTAATGACATCAATGAACAATGAAAGTGTGCTGCAAATTCTTCCACTACATGCTGTTCTAGATTGACACTAGGAAGATTGTCTTACCAGAATTTATGGTCAGCCCTGACACCAACTCATATATTTTTTTTGATAGGTAACACCAACTCATATAATCTCAATATTCCTTTCATGGCCTTTACATTTTGCATCGTACCTTCCCCAAAGAATAAAGTGTCATCTGCGTATAGGGAATGAGTAAACATCGTGGATCCACATGTAATACCTTTCAACCTCCCAATTTCAACCGCTTTCTGAATCATCGGGTTTAGTCCCTCGGTCACGACAAGGAAAAGAAAAGAGAAAAGTGGGTCCCCTTTATGGAGGCCACATTCCGTCTCAAATCTCCCCGAACTTGCTCCATTTAACATAACCGCCGTCGACGAAGATGTTAGACAAGCATTAATCCAATGTATCCACCGTTCAGAGAAACCCATTTTACGTAGCATATGAAATAAGAAACTCCAATTCACTGAATTATATGCCTTAGCAAAATCAACTTTCAAGAACACACCCTTGATCCACGAACTCATAGCATAGTCCAACAATTCATTAGCCAAAATTATGCCATCTTGTACTTGATGACCCCTGATAAATGCTAGCTGTTGAGGAGAGATAATTTTGTTGATCACTTTTCTGAACCAGTTTGCCAACAATTTTGACAAAATTTTATATGCTCTCCCAATCAAAGATTTAGGTTTGAAATGATTAAGTTCAACAGGAGATGCGCGCTTTGCTGCCAAAATAATAAATGTCGAGTTCAGGTAACTAGAAACTTCTCCAATATAGAAAAATTCTTGTAAGAATGCAGTATAATCTTCCTTTAGCAGTTGATATATGGTTTTCAGAATGAAAGTTAATTCCATCAGGTCCATGACTTTTTTGACCAGAGCACGACATGATCCTATCATATATCTCCTTCTCAGAAAAAAGGAGCAATTAGGGACTCATTTTCAGCAGTTGATATATGGTTGTCACATTCAAGCAAAAGTCTCGGTCTACAAATTTCTGGTTCAACAAAGTGATTTTTAAATAATCATGAACCTGCGATTTTATCACACCTATGTCATCCGGCCACACCCTATTCAACAGCAGGCCTTGTATACCATTTCACGGTGGATTAAGGAAGCAGATGGAAATATCGAGTGTTTCCATCTCCTTCCTTAATCCATCACAATCTAGATTTTTGATATAATAGTGTTGTCTTTTGTGTCAAGGTTGTTTGTAGATTGACCTAAGATTCTTTCCGACTTGCAATTTGTTCCGAGCCCGAACCTCCGCAATGTTATTAAGAGCATACAATTTTTGTTGGAATGTCTTTATCTACCTATCAACCCATCCTAGTTGTTCCAGCATTTAAGTTCCTGCCGCAACCCCTTTAATTTGCAGAATAATATATACGCATTGCTTCCTTAATAAACCATCAAGGACCACACTGGGTGTAACATTATAGGTCTATTCCACTAACTTCACTCCAACGCTGTCTGTTGCAGTTTCTACCATAATTCCAACCATTTCTCAGATAATAATATACGATCAATGCTACTTGCACTAGTTCCACGCCATTAAGCCATGTATAGGGATGACAGAGAAGATGAAGGTCCACCAGCTAACTTTCCAAAAATAAAATAATTGGAATCCAGCATATCCGACGTCGGAGTATCCATAAAGTTCATACGTTCCTCGGGGAAGCGGATCGTATTAAAGTCTCCTGCAATACAAATATTTTGAGTCGAACTCATCGAAATAATAGCTGAGATGTGATTCCATACGCCTCTCTTCGCCAACAAATCCAACGGAAAGTACACATTAATTATCAAAAGAATTTTTGAAGATGTCGTCCAACGACTTTCTGCCACAAGAGTATTCATATAAGAAGCAATAGAGATCATATCAAATAAGTTAGAGTCCCAAACCGACAGTAGGACCCCGAACTGTCCAATTGACACGCTCGCAACCCAACATAAATGATTATATAACCATATTCGTTGCACTTGTGGACCGCCTAGATTTGAACGTTTAGTTTCCTATAGACATAAAAAATTTCACAAGAACATAAATAAGAGCGGTGACATTTTTGAGTATAAACAGAGAAGTATCTATAATGGATTTGTGAAAGCCACTATCAATAAGAAGTAAATGCAACTCATGAAACCATGCCAGGGGTGCCTGTTTGAGGTCGTATAGGACTTTGTGGAGCCGGCATACGTGAGTGGGATGACCCTTATCAATAAACCCCGGAGGTTGCATCATAAAGACCTCATCACAATTAGTGCCTTGGAGGAATGCGTTGTTGTAATCAACTTGGCAAAGAGGTCTGTCGTGACTAGTGGCGATAGTAAGGATAAGCCAGATTGTGGTGGTTTTTACCACGGGGGTTGAATGTGTCATGAAAATCGATGCTAGGAAGTTGATGAAAGCCCTTAGCAACTAATCATTTTTTAAAACGATCGACCGAACCATCAAATTTTTACTTCGTGTGATAGATCCATTTGCAACCTACTACATTTTGAGAATGATTGTGAGGGACAAGATTCCATGTGCCATTTCTGACAAGGGCATCATACTCTTCTTGCATAGCTTTGCGCCAATGTGGACATTTCATAGCTTGTGCGCCGGTTGATGGTTCGGTGGTACTGTGTGGAGTTAGCTATGCGTTGAGGTTAAGTTTGGTGTTGGGGCACTGGATGTAATTTTTAGGATGGGTGTTCATTGGGTGTCGGTTGGTACGTGGAATGGTGGGAGGTACTATAGGGGTGGGAAACACACTTGGACAATTGACACGGTGAGTAGGGGCTGAAATTGTTGGATTAGCTGGTGCCATTTTTGACGGGGCTGGGACTACAGAGGTAGGAGAAGCAGCAACTGGGGCAGGTTCATCAGCAGCAAAACGCGCAGTAGGAATAGAAGGAGCTGACTGCACGACTTGTTGAATGGGCTCAGATTGAGAAGATGCAAGGGGCAATGCAGGAGGTGGTCTGGATGGAACAAGATAGTCCAGTTGTAGCTAGTGTTCAATAGAGGGCTCATCCTATTCAACTGGCAACCATGAACTGCTAAATAGAAAATTGTCTCCACAAAGTGTACGTGCCTTGAGATGTATGTCTGAGAGAGGATAACTAATCGAAGCAAATGTAGGCACTCTGAGTTAGGGGAAATCCCAAAAAAAATGCAAGGAACTGACCGTGCCTTCAATTTATGATGGAGTGTACGGACGGATCCACGGATAGCGCAAACAACCAAATGTGTGAAGTTTGGTGTAGTTTGGTGTTTGATCAAATAATTTCTCCAAAGGGGACAACATCTGATTTGTTGGACTTGGCATCTCATTTATCAAGTATACTGCAGTAGCAAATGCATAGGGACAAAGATGAGGGTAGAGAAGCATGCTGCAACATAGCTAGGCCAGTTTTGACAATGTGGCGATGACGCCTCTCAAAAAATCCATAATGTTCTAGCGTGTGAAGCGGAGATGTTAAATGAGAGATTCCAGTTTGTGCTAGAATTCACTTAAGCGCCAAATATTCACCATCGTTATCAGGAAAAAAAAGCACCTTGATTTTTTTTTGGCAAAATACGTCTCGACAAGGGCTTTAAACTTAATGAAAACCTCAGGAACATTAGATTTCCGATGGAGGGGATAAAACCAAACGTAACTGATTTAGTGATCGACAAAGATAATATAATACTTTAATTGAGTAGTTGATAAAGCAAGCGACGCCCATACATCTGAATAGATAACTTTAAGTGGATGCTTGAAATGAATAATTGATTTAGCAAATAAAAGTTTTTGATTTTTATTATAGCGACAAGAATTAAAATGATTATTCGCTTGCTAATAAGACATATGCAGCTTAGAACGGGAAGGCAATGATGCCAGTCATGAAGGTTGGTGCGGGCAGCAAATAATAAAACCAGTGACTATTTTATTTATGGAGTTGAATGCCACTCATAGATTCCATCTTTAGTTGGTCCGATCAGCAGTATGTCCCCTGAAATCTAATCCTTCACCATAAAACCATATACCAAAAATTCAACTGAGACATTATTGGCTAAGCAGAGCTGATTGACTGATATTAGATTTTTCTTGATTGTTGGCACACAGAGAACATTAGCTAGTTTAATATATCGAGATGATAAATGGAGAGATGTAAAACAATAATGCGTGATTAGCAAGTCACTTCCATCGCCGAGCATAACATCATCTAGTGCCTCATATGGCGCATGAAGAGAGAGATTTTCAAGATCCAAAGTTATGTGATGCGATGCTCCGCTATCAACAAGCCAGGAAGAGGAGGCCACTTGTCTGGAAGCGGCAAGGTTGGTGCGCGGTTGCCAAGGAGTGGACGAAATAGGGGAGCGCTTACCAAATGCTTTGGAGTTGCTAGAATTTTGAGCATTCTGCGAAACCAGGCGATAAAGTGGACACCATTTGGCGAAATGCCCTGAGTGCCACAAGCTTGATACTTGCCAAGATAGGGTTTAGGACTTGATTTATCCGATCGATTGGAGGGCGTCCAAGAGGACTGAGCATGGGCAGTTGATTGAGGTTATGATCATGGCTATTTGGGATGAATATTGATCACATTGGTAGCGGCAGGCAGCGGCATGGATGATTGGAGTTGGGATTCGACAGTCATTTCTTTGTTCAACAACTTTTCATGGAGTTCATCAAAGGATATTGGAGAATCTATGGCATTGATTGCATCAAAGATTGACTTGTAAGTCGTTGAATCAAGCCTGTCAATAATTTTTTCAATCAAATCTTCTTCTTCAATTGGCTTGCCCATAATGGCCAATTGATCTGAACGACCATGAACAAACTGCAGAAACTCGGAGATAGAACATGAGCCTTGTTGGGATGCTTGATTTGTTCTTTAATCTATTTGATGTGTCCGCGTGTTGGATTTGCAAATGTGTTGGCAAGAATTTTCCAAGCATTTCTGGACATGGTTGCACGGTTGGGGAGTGGAACGACGGTTGAAGAGACAGAACCAGCCAAGGTGTTGAACACGAGTTTATCTTGTTTGTACCAAATTTGGTACGAATTGGGCCTCTCCCACCATTAGTGGTGATAGTGGCCGGTGGAGCTGCGACGTCATCATTGATATAACCTTCAAGATTATATCCAAGAGGTGTACTCTCAAATTGAAGCTTCTGTAACAGATAATTTGTCAGTGTGAGGGGAAACTTGGATAGTGAAGAGGGGATTTTATGGTTCGAGTGGATTTGGAAGTATAAGAAGAGTGGGAATGTTGTTGGAAGAGTTTGCTGCAGTAGAAGAATTTGTTGTGGCCGATAGAAAAAAAATGAGGAAGGTGGGAGTTTTGTTTCACGAATCAAGCTCTGATACCATGTAAGAGTTTGTAGAAGATTATGTTCATTAATCTAAAACGTGCAGCTTTATACAGGAGTGTTTCTATTTTGTTCCTATTCTAATGATTAAACAATTGCACAGTTTGTTACAAATCAAAATAGGTACAAGAGTTAGAGATTTGTATGGCACCGTTGATATGAATCTGGATGACATGGCCATGCATCTTTATCCACGCCGATATCTTCGGTTGGTTTGTTGAAGGATGTATCTTCCGGAGTACTTG
The DNA here is from genome assembly GCA_028565015.1 of Pinguicula moranensis. Classification (NCBI taxonomy): domain Eukaryota; kingdom Viridiplantae; phylum Streptophyta; class Magnoliopsida; order Lamiales; family Lentibulariaceae; genus Pinguicula; species Pinguicula moranensis. The sequence goes on from JAOWBN010179991.1 coordinate 10,560, forward strand.
CAAGTAAACAAGGTTAGAAACAAGATTTCCTTACTATTCCCTCTTCAAGAAGATAAGCCAGTGAACAAGATCCAGTTAGGCGCACGTCCAGACAGATCATATGTCGACCTAGCACTATTAGAAGCTGTGTTACGGAATTTCAGGTGGCTGCCCACCAAGTCAGACGCCCGCCTAATGCTGTTTACTCCCAAATTTGATCTCACCAGGCGGTCACCCACCCAGACCAGGCACCAGCCTCCAACAACTAGAAGCAACACTCTTGAATTGCAGGCGACCGCCTTGCACCATCCAAAGTCGTGCTTCAACATTTTTTATGGCCTCTTGCTTCCTTCCCCAATTTGCGTTTTGAGGATTTTTGGGGTTGAAATGACCATTATGCCCCCACTTAACCCTACTTTAAATACTCTCCTCTCATCAATTTTCCAGTACTCTCTCACTTTTTTCTTAGACATTCTTTAGTTTTAGTTTCTCTCTCTTAGTTATTTCTAGTAAATAGCCTCCCTCTCTAGTTTTTTTTTTCATTCAATTAGGGTTCAAAAACTTCTTCAAAATTGGAGCTTGCCCATTTATCTCCGTTACTTTTAGGGTGGACCTATTGAAAAGGGAAGAATTCTTTTGTGCTTTAATGCTTTTATTGCTTTACTTTGGATATGAGTAGCTAAACTCTTTTGTATGGGTATGTAGTGGATTTTCCCTATATTATGAATTGATTTGGTGTTCACTTTTATTGGACTAAAGTTTGGATTAGTTCCTATTTAGAGTACTTATCTATTGCCTATTGTTAACATTTAGTATATTGATCACTTCCAAGGGGAAACAAATTTAGGAAACTTCGAGGATCGACTAACAAAAATATGGCTCCAAGTAGACTAACATAAATAGGTATCTAAGTTAATAATGGCTAGGTAGGTTCTTAAGTCCTCGATCTCATGCCCACAGTTATTAATTAAGGGATTCCAATGCACTAAATGGACTTCTCATAGGAGTGAATGCAGGATGCTTGGGGATTCCCGCAATTAAACAGACCCCCATCTACATACAGAATGAACCAATAATCAACAACTAGGGACTCTCGTGCACTAGACGGGTTCCTTTAGATTTGCATGCTAGGATACCATTTCGAGACAGTGTAGCCAAATGAAGCTAGATTAACCATACATCCTTCTCACTAGATTAATCTTTCTCCAAGTGATTAGTTTGCCTTTTTACGTAGTTGAATTTAACATTTTAGAAGATGAAATCAAACAAATCAATAATTTTATGCTTTCATTTTACATTTCCATTAGATAGGCAATGAGTTTATCAATAGCATAGTCAAGTCACCCCAAGTCCATGAGAGATTTGACCCCATGATTGGGTCATCGGTTCTATACCAATCCGTCCTCTTGCAAGTATTACTACGATAGTATGGATACTCCACATCTAACAGAGCCATTTGCCAAATGGGCGCAATGCACAACTCACATGCCTCGTGTACATTAGATAGGCAGCAAGAGTAGGCGCCAGGCCATACCTTGGTTGAGCGTTGCGTGCATGTGCCCATCAAGTAATGGCACGGCATGCAAGGCAGTACAAGGCATATTACCACGACCTAGTGCCTTGCTCTGGCACATTCTGAAGCAATCCAAGTTGCACCCGGCCCATCCACTAAAAGAGAAGTCCACGAGAAGCCCATTGAAGAGCCTAATGATGGCGTGAATCTTGTGAATGAGCCCGAGAGGAGTGATCCATTAAAGCTTCAAGAAAGCCCAATTACATGTCTAAGAGCCAAGAGATTTAAAGAGGCTTTAAGCTTATTGATCCAAGAATTTTGGGCCCAAGGAGTACAAGATGGACCCCACGGCCCATCTACCATAAGTGGGCCCCATGGACAATTGGATAAGGCTGCCCAACCCATCATTCTTCAAGTCATGGATCAGCAAGAAACCCAAATTCAAGGCCCAATTTCGAAACCAACAAATTGAAAACCCCTTGTCTACAAAAGAAGAGTCCAACAAATGGAAAAAACTTGGCCACAAATTGAAGACACCATGTCCACAAAGGAGTCCTACACGTGCATGACAAGATGAGTTGGAGTAAAAAAGGCTTTTCCATGAAGAATCCAAATCTCTTGGGATACTAATTAGATTAGACTATTTCTTTTTATGTTTATCTATAGTAGGTTATTTTCTAATATTGTTTAGCTAATTAGAGACCTACTAGCATGAAGAACTCGTGCCCCCTTCTCCCTATAAAAGGGTGCATGACCCCAACTCTCAAACACATTACGCTTTTTGATTAAATTGTGAGAAGTATTCTCTTTTGGTTTTAAACCAGTTTCTGACTTACCTTTTCCTTACCAGAGAAGTGGCGTCTTCATAGAACATATCCTTTAGATTCTTGGTTAGCACAAGTTTCTTTCAGGGGATTAATTGGCGGCATCCCGGTATAAAGAATCGTGACTACTCGTTGGTTGACACAAGTTGTCTTCAGGCGAAAGCACAACAAACTCATCCCTTTTGGATCATGTGTTTGACATCGAATTGGTGTGAGTTTTATAGCAAGTTCGACAAAGATTCATATCACATTGTGCATGCGCATGGAAATTTGGTGCACGTATGGATGAAGCGCCCGACAGTGTGTCGTGTATTGGGTTTTCATGATAACGTATGTCTATGAGCCACGTGCATGTTTCGGCCCGTGCCCATGGCACAAGTTGGGATCGTTCAGGGCAGGCACAAGCATTCCTCCATGCATGGCCTACTTGTCGAGGGCATTGAGCGTCGGAGGTCGGATGATGGGGTTCATGTGGGTCTCTCACTGTCTTCATGATCTTATGAGAAAACTAACTCTTCAATAATCCAAGAGATTATTTTTTTGATGAACTAGAGAATCTAATATGAGTTTATACTTAAGTCGTTAATTATAAAATCCATGGATTATGAATAAGGATTATTTTAAAAGTTTTACTGGACTTAATTAAATGAGATTTAGTTAATAGCCCAATTAGAATTTAATTAAAGTGTCCTAGTTGACCAAGAATCCTATTACTTACTTAATTTTGCCTAAATTGGGAAATAATTAATCTAAGTCTTGACCTAATCTCTCATTATCAATATAAGGCAAGACCTTTAGTCACAACACAAGTTTATGCAAGAGTTTTACTACATGTGAAACAAGAGAAGTTCAAACTCTCTTGCATAGAGGGCGGTGACTGAAAATATATGAGAGAGGAAAAGAGAGTTGTTCTTTTTCTTTAGATATTTTCTCATATTTTGAGATTAATCTACCTAAAAGTGAGTTTTGGGATTGTGTCTTTTTAATTGTTTTTGGAGTACAAAGGAGATCCACCATCTTGGAGTATAGTCCATGGATATAGTTTAGAAAGCTTTTTGGTTTCGAAGTCGCAAAGAAGAAGGCGATTTCCCATGTTGCACGTGAATAGCTTGGAGGCATAAAAGGGTAATGATCCTTAATTTTACCTTTAGATCTACATTATCATATGCGTATAGATTGTATGTTTGATGTAGGAGTGTAGAGGCTGTGTGTAGTACACCCTATCGTAGTAATACCCATAAGAGAGCAGATCAGTGTAGAACTAATGAGCCACCACAGGTTGAATCTCTCATAGTCTCGGGGTGACTTAACTATGTTATCGATTATCTTAATGCCCATCTAAAAGAAATGTAAAATAAAATCATGTAGTGATTGATTTGTTTGAGTTCATAAATTCAAATCTTGACTAACAACTAACTAGCAAGGCAATAATTCACTTTGGATCTAATCAACGAAGAACTATATATGGGTAATCTAGCTTCATTCACCTATGTTATATCTCGAAATGGTATCATGCAAACCTAGCGAGATTCGTTTAGTACACAAAAGTCCCCAAGTTTTCTACAATTAATCATATGAGGGGTTCGTTTAGTGCACGGGAATTCCTTAATTCGTCACCACAGGCCTAAGATTCAGGACATAAGAACCAACCTTGCCGTTATTAACTTAGGTACCTATTTATGTTGGTCTACTTGGAGACGATTTTTGATCTGCCGATCCTCCAAGTTCCCTAAATTATCTAGGTTTCACTATGGAGGTGATAAATATCAAAAGGTTAACAATAGATAATCGATAAGCACATTAAATAGGTCCTAATATAAACTTTAATCGAATCATATGGAACACCAAGTCAATTCATAACTTAGGTAACTACACTAAATACCCATATAAAAGTATTTAGGTACACATGTCTGAAGGGAAAGCAATAAATAACTTTATTACAATTCCAAACAGAAAAAGTCATTAAAGCTAAAGAAAATTCTTCCCCTTTTAAGTGGGTCAACTCCCAAAGTGTCGGAAAAAATCCAAAACTTGATGGGCAAACTCCAATTTATAGGTATGAATTCTTACCCTCCTTCAATTGCAATCAATTCCCCCAGATTTAGGGGGTGTTTTGCGCAGACTATTTTATGCTTATAATTGGATTATAAGAACCTTTTTTGAAAAAATGAAGAGTTATTTTTTGAAAAAAGGTGCTTATAATTGGATTATAATTTTAAGAAGGCTGCGCAAAAGGTGCTTATAATTGGATTATAATTTTGCGCAGACCCTCTTATGCCAAAATTGAGAGAGGCTTTCTAAGGAGAAATAACTAAGAAAGTTGTTGTAGAGAAAATAAGTCTAAAGTTTAAGAAATAGTTTTAGAAATCTAAAGGAATGTATATATAAAAGTAGGGTATAAGTGATGGATATAAGGGTAAATTCTACTAAAAACGACCCCTCCTCCAAGTTTAAAATGAGACGCAGGCGAGCGCATGAAGGAAATGGGCGTCTGTATGAAATCCTAATCTGCCACCACCTAATGGAAATAGGCAGCGACCAGAAATTCTAAAGTGTCTCTTCGGGTTGTCTTAGGCAGTCGCCCGAACTGGCTGAGCGGTCGCCTGATCTCTCTTCTGCTCAATTCGGGTTGTGCAAGGCGAGCGCCCGAAGGTATGAGCGCTCGCTTGGAATTCCTTGCCTCTGCTTCGGGTGATGCCAAGCGCACACCACTATTGAACGGGTGACCGCTTGGGGTTCTTTTGATTAAGCCTAGCTTGGGTGGTCTCATGAAGGCACCTGAAGGATACTGGTGACGGCCCATTTTGTTTGTGTTTCTCTTGACTTCTTTCCACCATTTCGAACTCATTTTCTCTCCATTTCGATATCTTTCTACACCAGTCAACCCAGGGACACCTAAAGACATAAACAAAGAGAAAACAATTAAAATGAAAATAAAAAACATGAGAAATACTTGAAACAAAAGCAAAAGTTATCGTAAAAAGCTTTAATTAGTTTGTGTAAGACCAATCCATCAAGGAATTGGTTTATTCACATGTTAACATGGCGCACATGCTTTATTTAAATTATATAAGTTAATGCATGCAACACCAAGATATTTATTTATCTATGTGTTGTTTAGGCTTTCATTGTATCTTTAATAATACAAAAATACCTCGCAAGTGCACGAACAGGTGTAGTTCCAATAAGTTTCCCTCGAGGTTGAATCTCTCAAGGATTCGGGTTGCAATCAAGTATAAACTAAGTTATCTTATATTATCGATTTACCTCTAACCAGAGCAATTAAAAGTTGTTGTATGCTAATGATTTAAATTAAACTACACTAACCGAACTACCGGACTAGGCCACAGACTAGAAAAAAGCCTAGGGAATTCTCTCATGATGGAAAGGTACCGGCTGTGCTAATTCACCTTCATTGGGGTCCGATAAAGTGTATCTAATCGTGTTTACCCAGGGTCAGGTTCTTTAAAGGTGCACTACTCTCTCACAGATTTGCCCCCCGCTCCTTCATGTCGCTCTCGAGGACTAACTTATTAGGCCTTGGCATAAGTAATAGTTAGAAGGGGTTTCTCCCAGGCACTATCCCTAATTTCTCCCTCAATCTAGTGTCACTCTCTCAACAAAACCAGTTTGACTTTACCTTAAAGCAGAATAAGCAAAATACCAACACAATCTTATAATAAATAACAGGACATGGTAAATCAATAGCTCTTAGACAAACTAAATAGAAAGTACCATAAACATACTTAAAAAGCAAGACAAAGAATTCTTCACCTTTACAAAACTTGTAAGTTCTTCATATGTCCCATAATTTATTCATCAATTTGAAGTGCATTATGGGCGAGTATTACTTTATTCGTGCCCATGCCTATCATAACTGCCCTTTTTTTTGGCGAAAGTGTATCGATCCTTGGACCTCAAGATTGTAAAGTGAGTTGCACACTACTTGAGCTACCAGCAATTGATTGATCATAATTGTCCTTTACTGCCAATTTGTATAGATAAGCTCTACGAAGCACTAGACCTTATGAATCTTTGTGACTAGTTGCTGGCTGCTTCTGTCATGCAATCTAGTTCCCGGTCTGCATTGACCCTTAACACCATTTTTCGGTTCATTTCTCATTTAACTTTCTTATGAAATTCTTTGTCTGTTTCTTTTGAAAATTGAAACATCCGTGAATCCTTATTGGTTATGGGTTCTCTACCCAGGAGTGGCCGGGTCTTGTTTTTCCAATAAAATATATTTTATCCGCTTTTTTTCTTGGAGTGGTAACCTTTCCTTTTGGATTTATGGTCATAGTTCTGATTGTATTTGTTGCTAATTTAAATTCCAATCACTAGTTAGTGTGGGTAAATATTGAAGAAACAAAAGAATGAAGAAATATTGATGTGTTTATTAATATGGTGATCTAATTAGGGGTGGATAACGGTAATAACAGTAAAGGAATAGTCTTATCCATTACTGCTACCGCTAAGGTAGCGGATGGAGGTGGCGAATCTGTTACCACTACCACCAAATTGATATTCTGTTACCGCTATTCCGCTACCTTAGCGTTAACGGTAGCGAAAATCCACTACTTCATCTTCATATAATATGTTGACGGAATAGCGAAAATCCGTTACCATTCTGCTACTTAAAAATGGCCTTAAACCATTATCGCTACCGTTATGTTAACGGATTCTAAAACTTCAACCGTTATTGTTACCGTCATTACCACCTTTAGCGGTAACGATAATAGTAATGGTAACAGATTTCTTTCAATTCTGCTATCCATTATTCACACATAGATCTTATAAAAAATGAAAGAGAAAACCATGATGTTCGGTTGCAACTCTGACTGAATTATTACAATATCTAAATATAAGCGGGTACTTAATGTTTGTGCGAGAAAGTAAGGGTCCGTTTGGTAGCCGAATAGGGTCTATCCGGCTTCGCGAACAACTACGGGTTAAAGTAAGGATAATTTTTTATGTCCGATGTTTGGTAGTGCGCAACCAATTTCGGATAAGAGCAGTCCTTCATTTGGTACAGAAGTCGAATCTACCTGATTACCTCATGAAACTAGTTAATTAAATTTATTTACCAGAATATTTTCCACTCTCCAGCAACTTCCCCTTCATCTTCATCCCCACAAATAAATGTTTCTCTTTCATCTTCTTCATCCTCTGGTTCAGGGGGAAGCCAGAGAATTCCATTGTTCTCAAAATACCATTTGGGATCAAGATTAGCACCATATAAAGAAGAGTGTGCCTCATATTCTTCAAGAATATCTTGCTCAACGAACTTCTGCACAACTTGTTGGATTTCTGCAGTATCATGGGAATCAAAGTGTCCAGTAAAAATTGACTCACACTTTGTGAACCGACAACATACCCATATCCATCAGGTTGAACTTTATGTGATTTAGAGTCGTTCATGTCCTCAAATTGGGCATGATTATACCTTCTGCAATCTAGGTCAGATACGCCAATGTTCTCTTGTTCTTCATCATTCCCGTATAAAAAAGGTAAGGATGCACTAGTAATCCATCCAAGTGAATATGTTCAATAAAAAAGACTTGTATCAACACGGAACGTGAAGATTATCGTCACAGAGGAAGAATCGCATTAAAACAAGGAAGTGAAATCTCGATTTGGGAATTTTTGGTTCAGCGAAATCACACAGGTTTTGGTTTTTATATTTGGTACTTGGTAATAATTGAGTGTTTTTTTTATAAGCCAAACTTTTATAATAAATATTTAATGTTCATAGTGAATAAGAAGGAAACAAAAAGACTAGAAAAAATAGGAGACTAGGACTAGAGTATCCTATCTACGGCCAATATGAATAACAGATAGAGACCACTATCTACTCTCATTGCAGATGCTCTGGTTACTGTGACTTATCGTCATACCCTTTCTGGTATAGCCATGGGTGATCTGGTATATTTCTCCCCTATCGTCATAGTAGATCACAAAGCAGCTCAACATTCAGTTCATCGTCATCATCTGCTTTTCACCAAATCAAAATGTCACGACTGTCATATTGTCAAGATCCCATTTTAGGAATCTTGGTACACAGCTCGATTAAGAATTGTGGTCTATCCCTGTAGTGACAGAAAGTTGTACTAACAAAATATTAGCATGAGAGTAGTCTAGGTGTCTACTATTGCAATTATGGTCCCGTGTTCCCCCACTTTAACAACATCATTTGCAATTCTTTTAAGCTAACAATGCTCATGTTTGTGATCAGTGCACTTCCATGATAGAGTCAGAGTTCTTTTGTTTTCAGATTTGGCTTTTTGTAGCTTCTGCAACTTCTCATGATATTAGCACTCTCCAAGGATGATGTGCAAGGTTTTCAAGTCCATTTCCACGGTCCCAGCCACCCTAACCTTTACCTCCTTAGATTGAATGTAATAAGAAGGAACACATGTAGTGCAATCATACAATCTACTAAACATATAATTTTATCCGGTGGTATTTCTCAATTAGGTATGCAGTTTCTACTTCAACTGCTCAGTGAACCAAGTCTTGCTCAGTGGATCATTGTAATGGAGATATTCCCAAATCCGAAACCATCCTAACCTGTACCTCAAAAAGATGCAGAGCATTAAGAAGAACAACAAACAGATGGAACAGTTGATCTATGATCATCATATCATTTCAGTTTATGGTTCAAACATACAATTCAAACTAGAAACACATAAATTAAAAACTCCCATGAAATTTCAAAGTTGGGTAGCTGGTTGGGTAGCATGTTGCTGCTGCTAAATGAATTAGGATGGTTATCAGATCCTAGAGATATCCACTGCTTAGATCATATCAGCTTCAACGCCAAGTCCAGTGTAGCAGCATCATACACTCCCCATTCCTACTAGCAGCAATACCTTATTCATTTAGTACATCAAGTTCAGTTCCTCTTACTCCTTATGCTGCAGTTTGCATACAAATTCCCTCAACCTTGAAGGCAAGTAACTGGCTGCATGATCCAATCATTGAGTGAGTAGGAGAAGGAGTGTGTTTTTGCTTTCATCCAGGACCATGTAATTCTCTGTATTTTGGTGATCAATTGTGAGGCATTGCCCTAACTAGACTGGAAATGTGTTTCATTTATATCAAGCCATATGTGCCAACATACTGCTACCCATATAGGTTCCCATAACTCCTTTTCTACCTTCTGGGGCTTGATCGATAGAAACTCTTGTAGGGTAGCTGCTGGAGTGCCTATAGTCATAAGGGTTGGGGACAACCAGACTTTCAGATAAGTCCATGCTTTCATAGCTATAGGGCAGTGGAAAAATAGGTGTTTCTCGGTTTCATGGTAACTCAAACATAGGGGGCAGGGGGTATCCTTGGTTTCTGGGATTATCTTCCTTCTCTGCATAGCTGCTTTAGTAGGTAGAGCATTCTGCAATAGCTTCCACACAAAAATAATTATTTTCCTGGGCACCCGTTTATTCCATATGGCAGATAGTACATTTGTTTGTTCTTGCGTGTATGCAGCTGGTTTTTGTGCAAGTATCTTGTTGTAGGTTTCTTTGACAGTTTAGGCTCCAGCCTGGGTCGACTCAAAGTAATATTCTGATTGTCCTGTACTTCTGATGGAGTTGTCCTATAGGAAACACACCAAATCATTTAAGTCAGAAATTTCAGAGTTTCTCAGCAGTCTTCTCGAGTTCCAGGTCCATCTCCAAGTGCCTAAACCAGTATCCCAATGACCTATATATGTAATATATGCTTCTTTATAGGTTTGGGAATCTGGTTGCTAGTAACGTGCTATGATGCCACCCATCAAGCCCAAATTTAACTCCATGTCCACTCCCCACTCTAATTCTGATATACTGCTTCATCCAATTGTTTCTCATCAATTCCTGCATTGTTCTCCACCAACTCGATTCATAGAATGTCCTCTACTTCTGTCATTAGCCACAGTTGGTCTATGTAATTCTCTGAAATCTCCTACTGATTGAACCCCATTTTTCCATACTTGGATCTGATCAGATCTAGAACTAGACTTTTTTCTCCTGCCAGTAGTCTTGCACCATACTTTCCTAACATAGCCTCATTAAAGCTCTGAAGACATCTCACTCCTAGGCCACCCTTCTCCACTTGTGAGACTATCTTCTTCCATGCTATCCATCTTATTTTACATTGACTCATATTACTGTTCCAGAAAAGATTTCTCTGCTATGCAACCAATTTTGAGCACCTGCTGAGGGGCTTTGGCAACTGCTAAAAAGTGGGATGGTAAGGATGTTAGTACAAAGTTTATAAGAGTCAGTTTACCTCCTGATGATAGATTCTTATGATCCCACAGGTTCAGTGACTTGCTGAACTTATCCAAAACAGGTTTCCACATTTCAGCTCTGGATGTGTTGGCTCCCACAGGTAATCTCAAGTATTTGAATGGTAGTTTCCCTATACCACATCCCATATATGATGCCATTTCTTCCACTAGATTCTGACTCATGTGTATACCTATCAAATTACTCTTAGTGTAGTTAATCTTGAGTTTAGAGGCCATTTTAAAATTTTACAACAAAGCTTTGAATGTAGTAATGGTTGTCCAGCTTGCCTGTCCCATCGTTAGAGTATCATCTGCAAAATGAATATGGGATAGCAACGTCTTATCTTTCCCTATTTCCAGCCCTTTGAACATTAACAATTGTATTGCCTTATTTATCATCACTGACAAGCCTTTGGCAACAATCACATAAAGGAAAGGATACAGGGGATCAACCTGTTTTAGTCCTCTTTTGGGAAAAAAACTCTGTTGTAGGACTCTCATTCAGTAGCACAGATGTAGATGCAGTTTGCAGCAGCTTCTTTATCCACCAAATCCAACAAGGGGGAAAGTCCATCTTGGCTAGGACCTCAAATAAATAATTCTAGTTGATGGTATCAAAACCTTTTTCAAAATCTACCTTCAAGATAATTGCCTATTTCCTCAGCTTTTTAATCTCATCCACTGCCTCGTTCACAATCAGTACACTGTCAATTAGTTTCTTATTTTTGATGAAATTCTGTTGTGTTGGGGAGATGATACCATCCATCACTTCCTTTATCCTATTTGCCAACACTTTTGACAGAATTTTTGTCATGGACCCAATCAAAGTAATCGGTCTATAATCTTGCACATGGAGTGGGTTGTCCTTCTTGGCCACCAATGTAATGTGTGCTGCGTTACTCCTTCTTGCTAACCTGCAGTTTCTATAAAAATCCATAAACATTTGTAAAATATCAGGTTTAAAGAGGTATATAAAATGTTTGATGAAATTGAAATTTAGTCCATTTGGCGCCGGACTCTTCCTACTGTTGCAGGATTAGATTGTAGCCATGATTTCAGTTTATGAGATCCTTGGTAATAATTGAGTGTTGTAAGGGTAAAAGGGTAAATTAACAAATTGGCTAAAGGTAGGATAAGATAAACCCTGCATAAATTTCGGGTAAAAATGTGGGGGCAGTCCATGTTTTATCCCTGCCTGAGAAGTTATCCCACGGACAGGTAAAATGTCGATCGGGTTACCAAACATGGGTACAGATGGGATAACTCATCGAAAACCGACTTTATCCGCCTTCAAACGTGCTACCAGACGGACCCCTACTTATACTGAATAAAGAAAGAAGAAGACCGATTGACGCACCTGAAGAAGTAGGACAAAGAGCTACGGCTAAAGAAGAAATCAGAAAGAAGAGTTAAGCTACAAAAGGTACTCGAAAAGTCTACGAAAAGCCAAACACAGGAAATAATGAAAGTTCAAGGGATATAGGTCTATAACCCTTAAAGTTGAGGGATTCATGATGCGGGAGGTAAAAATTATGGTAAAGAGACCTATTAAAGAATGACCTTTTTTGAGGAGACATCACAAAATCACCTCTAAATAATAACTTTGCGGACCTCAATGATCCCCCTCTACTAACTTATTCGAGGTCGAGGTGGAGCACCTCGGTCGAACATTGGAGGACCCTGTGGGAAAAGGTGTCCAAATACACACCCTTGACAAAAGCTTGCTGCAGCCACAAACAAGACTTATCCGCATACATCCACTTGACAAGAAATGACCTCTGCCATCCGACAATGTTATAACACGAAATGTCCATCACCCACAAGTAGGTTAGACGATTACCTGTTACATCTTGAGGAAAAGATCATTTTACCGCTTGCAAATTCTATAAATAGGTTGGGTTGGCCAGTGTAATGGATAAGTAATTCCGAGTGACTAAAGTTGGGGTACACTAGTTCTTATTCGCACATCCACAATGCGATGATCTACTAGTCATTCCGTCCCAGGACTTGTATGGTGTGGATCAAAACCTTTTTTCAAAAACATGACCTGGTCCATCAGACCACATGTCCCAATATTCCGCAACAGAATGGTGTTGCCAAGAGAAACAATCGTATTTTATTAGAGATCACTCGTGCTCCTATGATTGAATCAAAGGTACCTTCTTCTTTTTGGCCATAAGTTGCTGCTACTGCTACATACCTCCTAAATCGTTTACCCATGGCTCTCAATTTTGCTACGCCCCTACATGTCCTGTCCAACCATTCCCAGGGTTCATCCCACTAACTTTACCTCCACGGGTATTCAGGTGTTCTGTCTTTGTCCACATTCCATATCAGAACCGAAGCAAACTTGATTCGTGTGCCGTAAAGTGTGTCTTTGTGGGGTATGGGGTTAACCAAAAAGGGTATAGGTGTTATCATCCCTCAACTCGGCATATCTACACTACAATGGATTGTAATTTCCTAGAATTTGAGTTTTACTATCCAACCCAACCTCGTGGTCAGGGGAAGTTTGTGGGATCCCCTCAATTGGTTGCTACAATCGAGTATGCCTTTAGCTATTGTCCCACAAGAGCTTGCTGCAGGAACCAATGAGACATCTCCTATGGAGACACAAATTGACTCTGAGCCCGCACAATGGCCTCCCCTACCTCAGTCCCCTGAGGTAAATACCCTTGATCTAGTCACTGAATCTACATCGAACACAGAGGAGTCAGGGACATATAATCTTCCTCCAAGAGCAATTAGAGGAATTCCAGCACAACGGTATGAGCCAGATCATATACCAAGAGCATCTAGATATCCTATGGCTAAATTAGCCAGGGGGAGTCTAACAAATCAGGTTAATACTTTTCTAGCATGTGTGTATAATGTGTAGGTTCCGAAAAATATAGCTGAAGCTCAAAAGAAATAAGAATGGCAGAATGCTATGCGTGAAGAAATGAAAGTCCTCATCAAAAATGGAACCTAGGAAAAATGTAAACCATCATCAGTACAAAAACTAGTAGGTTGTTGGTGGGTTGTTATTGTGAAACACAATGCTGATGGGACGATTGAAAGATATAAAGTTAGCTTGGTGGCAAAGGGCTTTACCCAAACTTATGTTTTTGACTACTCTGATACCTTCTCACCGGTAACAAAGATTGACACAATCAGGGTATTATTTTCTATTGTAGCAATTTTGGATTGGACCCTCCATCAATTTGATGTGAAGAGCACTTTTCTACACGGGGACCTAAAAGAGGAAGTTTATATGGAGGTACCCCCAGGATATTGTTTAGATTTCAAACAGGGTGAAGTTTACCGTTTAAAGAAAGCAATATATGGCCTCAAATAGTCACCTCTAGCATGGTTCAGGAGGTTCACAGTGGCTATGAAGAAATATGGATATATGCAAAGTAACTCGGACCATACACTGTTCCTCAAAAGACAAGGTGAACATATTACATGTCTAATAATCGAGGGTTTATCTCACAATTATCCCAGATCGCGGATAACCGAGGGTTAGCTATTGTTGGATAAGCGAGGGATAAAACCAAACCCTGCATTTTAGGGCGGATAAAAACTGGCGTTTTATCACCCAGTTAGCCGAAATTTTGGGGTTATCCCGCGCGTGAAAAAAATACATTTTGATACCAAACGATGGATAACTAAGGATAACATGTAGTATCCCATCGCAGTCATGCTACCAAACGGACCAGTGATTTGAGTGGCTGTAATTTCACGTGGTTCTTGTTCCACCGGCAGCCCTCCGCCTCCGTTTTTTCTTCATCGATCTTCTTAGGGTGACTGTTGATTTGTACTCGTCGCCGTGTGCATTCAGGTTTATTCTGCGATTCGCGTCCCGTTTGAAGCCTTTGCCGCAGACGTTGCAGTAATGGGTGTACTTTGCCAACAAATCCGCGGCGGCTAGTTCGATTGTATCGGAATTGCTTGGCAAACGATGCCGTTCAGATGGTTCCGTTTTCTGAGGCAACTCCCCAGGGCAACTGAATTCAATTCTGTTATCATCTTCATTAGAGCTGCTATGGTTGTATTGATCGCCATACCTGTGAGGAACCAAAGAAAATTCAAGAATAAACAATGGAATGAGGGTTGATATCAGAGGTTGATGATAAACAGGGGATTGAACATAAATTAGGGAGAATCCTCATTCCTTTCCTCCGTGTAAATTCAGAATTATTTATGGTCTTAAATAGATGCAGAATTGCTTGTAGGAATATAGTCCAAAATTTGAAGAAATTTTTGGAGGGACTGATCCTGGAGAAAGCTCCGGTCCGAGCCATGGAGCCCTCCTAGATCCGTCAATGCTGGTTGAACGTGGACTTTCAAATTTATAAATTGAAATTCTCAATAATTGCATAAAGTTGTTGCCTATCACGTAATTGACTTTTATCCCTCTTGAATTTCTTCTTCTCAAGGTTCATGAAAATCAACGGAAGTGCAAGAAATCAATTTAATGGCGATTATCAGCCATACCATTGGTTCAGTGTTTCGTGCTGGTTCGAAAAGAAACTGTCGACCGCGGCACCTCTTTCCACCGGCTGCTCCATCGTACCAGCGCCGCCGGCCATGTTATCGGTGACATTATTACCTCTATGTGTTCGTTTGGTAATCGGATAACGCTTATCCAACAGTTATCCCGATACAAGGATAATCGAGTGTTAACTTTTCTTGTACCACGTTTGGTAGTATTTCATCGAATGTCAGGAAATCTTGTATTCGAAGTTTGGTAACCATTCTTATTCGACGGATTGGGTAGAAAATTAGGGTAAAAACTCTCATTTTACCCATTTACCCCTCAAGGGTGGTATAAAACACTTTCCAAACCCTTCAACGTTTCCGAAGCCGTACCTGTCCTGTTCCTGCGAGCCTTCTCCATCCGGGACGACTTCTTCTTCCCGACGTCGAAAATGGCGAGGAACCCTCCCGCACATCTTCGCCCTTCTTCTTCCCGATGTCGGCCTTCACATGAGTATGCCTTCGTAGCTCATCCTTCTGTGTTAATTTTTGGGATGTGATTAGGGTTTAGGTTGGAAAGGTAACCGCGTAGAATAAAGTGAATTTTACGTTGTTAATTGTTTTATGTCGTCTCGGAATTGGGATCTGATTTTTTTTGGTGGGATTCTGTACATATTCGTCTGAGTTTTTGTTTGGAATTTGACACAGAGATTGGGTCTCTGTCGATATATTCTGGGTTTAGACGCCTGAAGTATCTTTATCTGGTATGCCTTTGCCCTTCTCTACAAGAAATTAAAGCTTTGCTGATCTGTGTTGACCTCTCTCGTTTATCGTTTGTGTTGATCTCCTCTTGTTCAAGTTTATGGGCGGCTTTGATTTCGTCTTGGGCTTCTAGGATAAGTTTTTTTTATCAGCAATTGCTTAGTGAAGCGCTAGATCTATTTCGTGCTCGTGTTTGTGGTGTTGACTTGTTTTTGGTAAAATTTGGTCCATTGGTCCAAATTAAGATAACAGACTTGAGTACCGCGTAGAATAAATTGTGCAGAAAACTTTTGTGCTGATACAATGTACATACAGTGCTTCTACATGCGTTGTACTATAATACTGTGTGTTATTGCTTCTGCATTGTCTAGATTCCGCAGCCTGCAGCATCCAAACCATTTTTCTTTGCGAAAGTATGCCCGTGAAGGCCGGAGTTACCTTCTGAGCCGCCACTTGCCTCCACCGATAATTGATCTAACCAAATCACCGGAGCAAGGGGACAAGCCTGATAATCCAATTACACTGGATGGTGTGGCAGAGGAAACTGACAATGTAGCCGGCCCTCCCTCCGTCACTGCTCCACCCTCATCTTGTTTGACGGAAGATAGCAACAGCAGGGCGTGGATCGCAGATTTCTTCATGTAGTCTCGTTGGATTGTTTGTCCTGTTTTGGCTGACTTGTTTGATGCTCTAATGAATGCAGCTGGATAATCAATGCCTTGGCTGGATTGGATTGAGTTGAAGCTGCGTTTTGTTTCTCTTTTGTATGGATTGAAGTACTTGTTGGGGAATTTTGCTTGTATCATTGCTGGTGTACTATTCATCAAACCTGTGTTCCAGCATGTGTTTAGGGATTTAAGTTGTTAAACGATCAGTTTTTATTATTATTACGGCTCATGTGCATACATTTGGGCTGTCTTAGTCCTTTTATTGAGGTTTTGGAGTTCTGATATAGGGGATTACTATGGCTATTGTGCAGAAATTTTTATTATTTGGAGTTCCTTAGTTTCAGCTTTTAAATGAGATGACTTCATGACTATTTGTGCTCCTTAAAGTTACAAAAAGACTGACTTTTTTTTATAGAAGAATTTGCAATTGCATGCAGTTACAAATATTTGCATGCAATTACATTCACTATGCTTTCCAGGGAAGACTTCGTTTATTAACTTGCTTGTGTCTATGCTAAAATGCTTGTATGACGCTGGACTGTTGGGATTTGGAGCAAACATTTGGGGAGTTTGTTACGAAAACATGGGCAAACATCTCTGTATCCGGTAGCAAAGGCTTCACTGCACACAAAGTTGAAGGAATTGGGAGTGGTATTAAAAGAATGGAACTTTACTGTTTTGGCATCACTGAAAGGCAGATTGAAATTCGATTGGAACTTTACTAATGCACCGAGACTAGTGAATTGAGGGCTCTTTCTATTCCTGAAATTCGATTGCTGAAAGTGTCATGGCAGAAGCTACAATCTATGCTCAACAAGAAGTTTGCTATTGTATTTCAAGTTCAATAAAATAGTACCTAAGCTTCAGGTTCAATAACTTAAACGAAAATCAAGTTCACAGCATACGAGATCCTGCCAACAACTTAAACGAAAATCAACAATGTTAATCCAAACAAACAGTACCACATCAAAAGGGAATAGTACCACAACAAAGGGAATAGTACCACAACAAGTCAAGACATTGCTGAAAGTCTACCCAAGTTTGCCAGCCAAAAATGATTGTACGAAACTTTCCTTACCATTGGCATCCAGGATGTCCCATATGTGCAGATGACCTTTGTGCTGAACTAGATGGTCTACAAGTTTGATCCTCGTGCCAAAAGTTAGCTCCTTGTAGCTCTCCATCTCAGCAAACAACGCGCCTGCTTTTTTCACTTTAGTTGATTGCTCAACCAAAAGCTGGCCACAGACATACCTCAAACCTTTCAAGGTTGTAGTTGCTGCATTAGTGAAGTCTGTAGATAGATTCTGGCGAGTCTTCTTCCACTTACCCTTCTCAGCGCGTGCAGGTTCACCAACTTGTGGCGTGAGCTGTCCTGACGAATTTGTGGATAATGGCTCCGTCTCTGCCACGAAGTCAGGGTCCGCAAAGAAATCCTCCACGGCATCTGCAATGTCTTTATCTTGTAGTGCGTCAGGTGACCGTGGTGTGCCCTGCCCAGACGTGGTATCATGTAGTGCATGCTCAGCATCATTCCAATCCACGCCAGGCTCTCCAGTTGCACGGTTTTGCCCGAAGAGCTCCCCCCATACCTCATAAAAAGGAAATGACTTTCCTCTGAGTGCATAAAACCTGCTTCCTGCCTAGTAATGAAAGACACAACATAGGTGTAACAACGCAATATAAACATGACGGAGTGGGTGATATAAACAAAGCAATGTAAATTGAAGTATGGCACCTGTTTCAATTCCTCCCACATGGCTGCCGAATCCAATACGACGGAGTGGGTGCTATGATCGAATGCTACCCCGCTACGCTGCCTAAATTTGATAATTAGACGATATGTCTTTGCCCAATTATGCATTTTATTCGACACGTTTTTTGCAATGAGAGCGCATTTCAACTTGGAATTCACTATGGCAGCCGCCTTCTCGTAAGTTGCTTGCTTCCATCCTTGCCCGGCCTTCCAGCCTTCATGGGAAAGATCCTGTAAATAAGACAAAAGAGCTTTTTCTTGGTCAAGGGTGAAATAATTTTTTTTTTGGTTTGAAGCCTCGGCACGACCCTTTTGAACCCGGCTACGTGTAGGGGGTGCCTCATCATCAAAACGGCCAGACATCACCTCGTCAGTTGCATCATTCTCTGAATTGGCCATCGAGAACAGTTTCTATACAAATCACAAAAGTTGTTACCATTAGAAACTGGTGTGAAATAAATCATGACTATAAATGCTAATATGCATGTCCAAACAAAACCTATAGCAACAAAAGCCGATCCGAATAAAGTACAGTAATCAAGAAACAAAAGCAGATCCCAATAATCAAGAAACAAAAGCAGATCCCAACAAAATGAACAACAATCCAAATAAATTATAGTAATCCAAACAAAAGCAGATACATTCCAATGTCAGGTTTGCCAAACGAAAATCATTAAGCAAATACAATTATGAGGGCATGTTGTTCATATAGGCCTGCCACATTTCATTTGCAAGCGTATTACGGAATAAACTCCAAGTTGGGGATGGGTTAACATCTTGGATGACATCGTCTGCCACTTCGGTCTCAACTTGGAACA
>JAOWBN010179992.1:0-17193 GCA_028565015.1 Pinguicula moranensis
CAAAGATCCTTGGTCAAAAGATCTCTGAAATTTTTGTTATGTATGCTTAACACACACTTATGTTTACGCTTTCGCACTAATTTTGCATCAAGACACGTAGTATAGCTTTCGGAGATCTTACAGTTCTACCATATCAGAAAAATGGTTGTCATGCATCTCTGAAAGGTAGTTGGGGAATCACAGAGTCTAAATGGCATACGACTGAATGTGAATCCATAAGGTCAAGTGAAAGTGGTATTCTCCTGATCTTCTGGTGCAATACAGATTTGATTATACCCTGAGTAGCCATCAAGATAACAACAATATTTGTGTCCTATAAGCCTATCTAACATCATAAATAAATGATAATGGATAATGATTCTTTCTCGTGGCTTTATTTAGTGCTCTGTAGTCCATGAAAATCCTCCATCCAGTTACTATCCTCTTAGGAATGAGTTCATTGTGTTCATTTGCTTCAACTACTAGTCCTCTCCTTTTGGGAACACATTGTACTGGGCTGATCCAATTACTATCCGAGATTGGATACACTTCCTCAGTGTTTAACCACTTTAAAATTTCTTTCTTTACCACTTCCTATATAATAGGATTTAAATGGCGCTGAGCAGCTATCACTAGCTTGCTTCCTTCTTATAATAGTATTATGTGCATGCATACAGATGGGCTGATTCTCTTTATGTTTGCTAACACCTACAATCCCTGAGGACACACAATAAGCTTCGCTCTTCTTGTTGAGAAATATTGCTAGAAATAATCACTGGCATGATACTGTCATTGCCCAAAAATGCATACTTCAGATGTGTGGGCAATGATTTGAGTTCCAGTGTGGGTGGTTGTTCAATATAGCTAACTTGGGGATTAGGTCTCTCACCCAACTCTTCAAAATAAGCATTGTTGTAAGTTCCATTAGCCTCAAGCCATTTAGCATATTCTTTGACTCTTGGTTCCTCCAAAATGGCAGGGTCAGTGCTAACCAAAAAATTCTCTAAGTCATCTTTTTTATATCTATAGTCTGCTAGAGGTAATTGATCTGTTGAATCTTTCTTAGGCAATCTTCTTGGTGATCTGGATGTCTCAATGCTTGACATACATTGACCTTGAGCTCTTCCCCTTGGACTCTGAGTACAAGCTTTCCTTTTTGAACATCAATTAGTGCACCTCCTGTAGCTAAAAATGGCCTCCCCAAGATAATTGGTATGTCACGATCTTCCTCCATGTCTAAAATAATAAAATCAATTAGGAAAATAAATTTATCCACTTTAACAAGACATCTTCAATTATCCTTCGGGGGTGCTTAATGGATCTGTCGGCCACATGCAGACAAATAGTTGTAGGCTGAGCTTCGCCCAATTCAAGCTTCTGAAAAATTTACAAAGGCAAATGCTTGCACCTAAGTCACATAATGCTCTTGTAATGTAGGATTTCCAATGAAATAAGGAATAGTAAAACTCCCTGGATCCTTCAGCTTTGGTGGCAGTTTCTTTTAGAGAATTGCATTGCATTCCTCAGTCAGGGCTACGGTTTCATAGTCTTCAAACTTTATTTTGTTGGACAAGATGTCATTCATGAACTTTACATAACAAGGCATTTGCTCCAGCGCTTCTGCAAAAGGAGTGTTAATATACAGCTTCTTAAATACTTCAAGAAACTTTTGAAATTGTTTGTCTAACTTCCCTGTTTCAATCTCTATGGAAACGGTACTGTTGGCCTTTGATCCTCCTTCTTCTGGGTATAAGTTCTTCAGAACTTTGTGGGGTTTCCTTCTTGACACTTGGGGCATCCTTGGGGGTGTTCTCCACTTCCCTTCCACTTCTCAGAGTTATTGTTTGGCATTGTTCTTTAGGATTTACTTCTGTATTGCTTGGCAGTGTTCTTTGAGGCCTTTCAGCTAATTGTTTTGCTAATTGTCCCACTTGAGCATCCAGGTTTCTCATAGCCACTCTATGATCTTTAAAATTGGCTCTAGTTTCTTGCACATGTGACGTTGTGGCTAGTTTTGCCATCAGCTCTTGACTATTTTTTTTGTAGCCAGAGCCAACTGATTTATCAGATCCTCTGATGATGGACGTTGTTGTGATATTGTTGGTGTCCCTTCCACCTGTTGATGAACTGGGAAAGGTCTTGGTCCTCAAAGGTTCAGTGTATGTTGGTTATTACTCTATGACAAATTTGGATGATCATTCTTTCTTGGGTTGAAATTGATGCGCTCAAAGTTGTTGGGATATCTTGGCTGATTTACTACATAGTTAAGTTGCTCCATTGGGATATTATTCATTGATTCAATTCCTGACATTCTTCTCGAGAGTGAGGTCCTCCACATGCTTCACAGGATAGTTATTGTACCACCATCACTGGCCTCAGCGGTATTCCTTGATGTAGAAGGACTGGAGTTGCCTCTAGTGTGGCAAACCGTGATTTGGACAGCTTATCAAGAGGTCCTAAAATCTTTTCCATGCTTCTTACAAAGTTTTCATATCTCTCTATTTAAAGGATGTGATCTCACTCAAGATTTTCTTGCAGTTATCAAAGGAGGAAAGAATTACATCAAAAATTTCTTCCTCAAGCCATCCCATGTATGAATAGAATCAAAAGGTAGTGACTGCGGCCATCTTCTAGCTTTGTCCCTGAGTGAAAATGGGAATAATCTAAGCTTAATAGCATCCTGGGTGACACCTGAGTACTGAGTGTGTCAAATATTCCACAAAGGCACTAATGCATGAGTTGGCATCTTCTGTGGCTGATCCACCATATGTAGAATGTTGCATGCGCAACTGAATTTGTGGTCGACTTAAGCTCGAAGTTATTTGCTTGTATGGCTGGTCTTCTAATGGAAGGAACTACTTCCTCAGCACGTGGAAATGCAAAGTTTTCCATAGGAAGATAATCCTCATTTGGCACCCCTGCCATTTTGGCGTTTTCTATCTCTTGTTGGCATTGCATTCTTTCCTGCCATTGAGTTCTTCTTCGTGCTTGGAATGTCTGTTCAATTTCTGGATCTTCTTCACAAAAAGTTTCAGCCTCGGAAGAGTTCATGCACACTTGAAAGGGAGTTTTATAAAGTTAAAATAGTAAAATAAAAGTCCAATCTAATTAAAAACTCGTGTTTTATTGATATTGCTAATTCTAACAATCCTCGGCAACGGTGCCAAAAACTTGTTGCATTATAATCTTGCGAGTGCACAAGTCGAAAAGTGATGAGAGGGGTATCGAACCACGAGGATTGTAGTTATCAAACACCCAAATTAACGGGTTTCATACAATTTGGACAAACAAATTCATGAGTTGTTTGCTAAGTTATATTCCCTTCAACTTGATTTCACTGGCGTTGCCCCCAAACCCTTATTTTTTTGGGTCTTCGTAACTCCTCCCAACCTCTCATTCTTTAATGTTCTCGTGTCTTTTATATCACGTTGGGTAGCTTCCATCGGAAGCTTGGAGCCAAAATGAGGCTAAAAGCGTCCGCCTAGAAAGTTTAGTGCACGTTAGATGTGTTTAGGCACCACCATGCAAAATCATTCATAGAAAGCAAGTGTCATTACTTGGATTCGTGGGGCAATACTTCTAGCTTCAGGGCCTTTTGTTCTTCATTTCCTTCAATATACATCAAATGAGCAGTTCCTGTCAAAGCATGAGAAATGGGTATATAAAGTATGTCCCCCAATCGGAATTGAGCCAGATTAGATCAAAATTATCTATATTAAATAGGTATAAAATTGGCTCATCATTGATCCATATATATATATATATATATATTTCTTCTTCTTCTAATTTCCAATTCAAAAAAGCTATTTTAACATCAAGTTGCTCAAGTCAAGTTCCAAATCCAAACCTGCCACATAAGAAAGCATTAATGTAATAATTTTATATTTCACAACGGGGGAGAAGATTTCAGTATAGTCTACCCCTTCCTTTTGAGAGAAACCTTTAGCTACTAGTCTAGCTTTAAATAAACATGGATAAGTGGGTAATACACCTTGTTTTACTTTATACACCCATTAACACCCTATGATTGTATGATTTTTTGGTTTAGGCACTAAACACCAAGTCTGATTTTTATTAAGGGAACTCATTTCTTCAAACATAGCATTTTTCCATTTTTCCATTTTTCCATTTTTCAGAGTCCTCACAAGTGACAACAAATTGATAAGTTCCAGGTTCAAACACAGTACAATTATCACCCACAAAAAAGAAGCATAGTCAATTAATTCAGCAAAGTCTCATATCTAGCAGGTACTTTCTTAGTTCTCAAACCTTTATTAAGAGCAATACTGTAGGAAGTGGATGGTTGGGACTGATCAGTTAGAATCTAATCAGGTCCTGAGGGTTCCTGAATTAATTCAGGTTCCTCAGGTTGGATAGATTCCTGTGAAGAAACTATTCTGTTCAACTCCACCTAAAAAGAAGCTTCTCTAGGCTCCACCCCATTTGATATTTCAGCAGAATTAGTGGGCAAGCAGGGAAAGTGAGATTCATTAAAGATTATATCTCTACTAATAAGAATTTTAACCCATAATCTATAGCCTTTCGTGCCTTCTTGGTATCCAAGAAGATACTTTTTATAGAACGGGATTTCAATTTAGCAAATTTTATATGTGCATAAGTTGCACATCCAAACACCCTTAAATGAGCCAGATTCTGGTGTCTATCGGACCAAACAAGCTCAGAACATTTTAAGTTTAAGGCCGCTTAGGGCCTTCTATTTATCAGATAAGAAACAGTGCTCAGTGCCTCTCCCCAAAAAGATTTATTTAAGCCAGAAGTAACAAGCAAGCATCTAACTCTATCAAGTAAGGTTTTGTTCATACGTTCAACTACCCCATTCTGCTGAGGTGTGTATCCAATAGTTCTATGCCTAGTTATATCACATTCAGAACATAGAGTGTCAAAAGCAGAATTACAAAATTACAAAACATTGTGAGTTCTCAAAATTTTAACCTTTTTCTTAGTTTTTTTTAGTTAGTGTTTTCCACTCTTTAAATTTTATAAAGGCTTCATCTTTACTATGCAGCAAGAAAACAAATACTTTCCTACCAAAATCATCAACTAGAGACAATAAATACTTAGCACCACCATGAGTTAAATTGTGTTATGGACCCCACAAATAAGCATGTATGTATTCAAGTATAAATTTTGAAAAATGCAAGCCTTTTGGAAATTTTAACCTATGTTGTTTACCTAAGTCACACACTTCACAAAATTGTAGATCTACAATAGCATGCTTTCCTAAGGGACCAGTAGAACGTAAAGTTTTCAGGCCTTTCATGCTCCTATGACCCAATCTAGGATGCCAAAGTTTGGAGTTTTCAAATGCAGTGGTAGCTAATGCACAAGTATCAATGTGAACAATGAGTTTTCCATTTAAGAAATATAGTTTATTCTTTCTAGTTCCAGTCAAGATAGGTATTTCATGTTTAAACACAGTTAATGCACCCATTTCCCCATGGAATGAGCACCCAGTATCTTCTAGAGCACCCAATCTCTTCTAGAGCACCTAGTGAGATCAAATTTCCTTTTAGATCAGTGATATACCTCACATTAGTCATGCATACTCATTTTCCTTCATGCAAAAGTAAGTTTACAGTTCCCGTACCCTCTACAAAATATAGATTATGGTTACCCATATATACAATTCCCCTTTTTGTTTCATCTAGATTTTCAAACTAGTTTTTATGAGGATACATATGAAAAGTGCACCCAAAATCAAGTACCTACTCATCAGACAACATCTTTTCACTAAAAATAAGTGCTTCAGATAGAACTGAGGAAACATAAAGTACTTTACTAGCATCATCATCAAATGATTCGTTTGAGGCTGCAACATTTAGCTTAGATTGATGTTTTTCTTTCAATTTCAATTTATAACAGTATGAGATTATGTGACCAAGTTCCTTGCAGTATCATCTACTATACACTTCTCCATTTTGATTTACATGCCATGGTTGAACATCATTCTTGGTAAGTTTCCTTTTATTGTCTACTTTATCTACTTTATCCCTATATTGATTCTTACTAGGCTCAGGTTTTGTGTTGACATACAAAGCATTAGTAGAGTTTCTACAGTTCTTAAGTTTTGTCTCCCATGATTTTAGTCCTGTCATAATTGTTTCAAGTTTTGGCACAGTTTCAGCATATTAAAGAGCATTCTTAACTGCTAAGAAATCATCACTCACAGAGTTTAACAGAATCATACAAAGGCTTCCATCATCTAAATCATGGTCAGTTCCTTTTAGAGTTTGTGAAAGCTTAAAAAAGTCATCTAAACTGTCATCAATGGTTCTGGCAGGATTCATTTTAAAACCAAATAATGATCCTTTTACTTTAATTAAATTCGAGGCAGATTTAGATACATAAAGGGAATTTAACTTGTTCCAAAGAGCTATTAGATGTTCATCTATATCTATTTTCCTAAGCACATAATCAGATAGATTTAAAATTATCAAATTATATGCATTCTCTTTTATCTCGTCTATTTTCTTTTTAGTTTCTTCAGGCCAAAGTTTAATATGATCTTTCAAAGCATAATGAACCATATTATGAGAAAAATGTACTTCATCCTTCTAGACCACATACTAAAGTCACATTTTTCCATCAGACATAGAGATTTCTATTCTGGTAGACATTCTTGCTAAATAGGCTTTTATCACGCAATGAAGAGTTTAGAGATAAGCAGTTACACGAACTTGCTTCAAGAATTATCACAATACACTCAAGAATTAACAAATTTAAGATATTAACATAACATGCATGGGCTACAAGCCTCAGATCCAGCACACAACAGTCATTTTAAACTGCATACGTAGGTAAAAGCAGTAAATTGTCCAGATCCCAAGCCTACTTGGCAGCACGCCACTAAGTGCAACGAATAAAGGAGAGTGTGTAAAACATAATCAGAGGTATACCAATCCTAGCTCTCGCTAGGATGTTTGATCAGGGTTAACTCCTTGCTTAGATCTTGATCTTTCTTACACAGATCTGACTACGATCCACTCTCACCGCACCACTATTGAGATTTAGTCGGATCTTGTTCAAGAAATATCACAAGTTTGTTAATGTGACGTTGAGTAAATGTACGAAAGAATTCAGTAAAATAAGGAGAAAATGATATAATGTTTGTGGTTTGCCGGATCCTTTGATTCTGATTAGTCCACATTGAGTTCCAGAATTGGATACTTCCGTAGCTTAGATTGATCTTCCAAATCGCCAGATAAATGTCCAGAATTATAACCCTCGACCCCAAACCACCAATCAACTCGCAAAAAAACATGGCTAAACAGATGCCGCAAAGGAAATAACACCACATGATAATAGATCGTGTAGAAACAACACAAAATAGCTTATTAGAACGATTAGATTCAACAATAATAGTCGAGAACCAGGAGTTCATGTGACCAAGAGGAGAGAAAAGTGTGAGAGAGAGAGTGTCAGAAATTGAAAGAGAAAGTGTAAATCATAAAGTGAATCGTCATGTCTCGAACGGTGAGATTTTATACAACATGTTGTCGCTTTATCATGGCCAACGAATTGTTTTGAATCAACGTTTTAGATCCATTGTCGATAAGTAATCATATGGTCCGTTGGATCTTCATTGCAGTGAGTGGCCAAGATTGCACCGATTAACTTCTGTCGTTGAATCCTATCAGGTAAAGAATGGTCCAGATTGAATCCGCTGTTTTGACTTTAGCTTCCTCTGGATGCTAAAGTCAAAAAAGTCAGATTCCATAATATGCGGACAGATGAGATATCATAGTGGAGTTCGAGCGGCAAATAGTTACAGCCATAGGATCAAAACGAGATCGCATGGTCAGGATTAAAAGATTCATTTTACACATGTTCCAGTTTGGGCCACACAATTCAAGAGTAATAAATAGTTCAGATCATTTTGCTTAAATGAGGTCAAATTGGTAACTTCACCCAACAGTATGGAAGGGAATGAATACCTGTCACTCTCATCCTCGTCCTCTAGAGTTGATGACATAGCCGAATCCTAGAATTTTTGTACCATTGCATTTGCAACTTTAGAATTAACTCTGTTGGTGTTACCAACCTATAGAAGTAAAACCATTAAGGAGATCCAACCTTCAAGAAGCTCTTACCTCACCATTTTCATTACATTTCAAGCATTGAGTAGGAAATAGTGGACTCATGACGATCATTTTTTGGAGTTTTTTGAACCACCATGAATAGGTAAAAACCAAGGCCGATTAAAGAGAATAGATTTGGATTTTCTTGATTCTTTGGTTGACACATTTCCAGATGTAATGAATAGGTTAGACTCATTTTCAGCAATGGAGTGAAGTTGCTACCAGCTCGTGTAACAAAGACATCAAAGTGAGCAAACAAAGGATTGTCTCACACGGATTAGGTGGAAAGAAATTGCTAGGTTTAAATGGATGGACAATACATTGATTGGTATGAGACATTTTGGGGTAAAAGACCATGAACAAATCCATGAGGGCTTCGACCCAAAGCGGACAATATCATACCAATGTAGTATCCAAATTCTTACAGTGGTGTGGTGAGAGTGGACGTGAAAGTTCCAACCCCTAAAGAGACTTCCTTCCCGATTAAGGTCCGAAGGACAGTTATTTGAGGGGACGTCAGTGGTCCTTGTTCTAGGGAAGGAATTCCCGATTTAAGGGCCCTGGAAGGACGATGCTCTAGGGGATGAAATGAGGGAGCGCTAGTGGTCATCTGTTCGAGGGGAGGAATGTTGAACAAACAAAGGATTGTCCCGCACAGATTAGGTGGAAGGAAGTTGTTGGGTTTAAATGGATGGACACTACATTAATTGGTATGAGATCTTTTGGGGGTAAAATCCCAAGAACAAATCCATAAGAGTTTCGACCCAAAACGTACAATATAATACCAATAGTGTCCAAATCCTAACATTAACAATTACTGTTTTTAAAGTAGCATGAGTTATTTGAAGCACATCAACAACGGTCACAACAATTCCATCTCCATTTGCATCATTTCTACAATGAGTTTTATAGCTCAACGTTCTTAAAGGAAAAGTAAATAATTAATTTATTTGTAGCCTATTGATGTGAATCAAATAATGCATATTTGCTTAGACGATTTCATGATGGTTTTGTGTGATTTACACTCATTTATGTAGGATCTAATATTTTTATGGCATGATTTATGCTTTGATAGTATTCTATGTGCAGGTAATGATTATTGGATGAAATTGACGATTTTCGAGCGAGGCACGAGCAGAATTTTCAATGATTAGCGTCCAATTTTAAAAAAATCAGAACTTGAGCTAGAAGTGTCTAATATGGACGTACAAGATACTCATGCAAATCTTGGAAGAAGCACTACAACTTTCATGGAAGAACACTTTTCCATATTAGGATTTTAAAGTGCACAAAATCGAGCTTGAATAGTTCGGGATGGCCATTCGGGACTTCGGGATGGGAATTGCCCATTCCCGTTCCCGTCCCAAAATATTTCGGGACCGGGACGCTCATTCCCGGTCCCGTCCCAATTTCCCAAAGTCCCAAAAATTTCGGGACTTCGGGATGCGGGACTTTGGGAAATCCCAAAGTCCCAAAATTTTTGTGCCTAAAATTTATTTCGGGACCAGGAACGGCTATTCCCGTTCCGGTCCCAAAATATTTTGGGACCAGGATACCCATTCCCGGTCCCGTCCCGATGTCCCGAACTACCGAAAATTTTGGGAGTTCGGGAGTTCGGGAATTCGGGACTACGGGATTCGGGAAATCCCAAATACCGCAATCTCATTTGGCCACCCCTACTTGAACTTCAGTTAGCAAAATTGTCCAGTAACTATTCTGTTCTGCGCAGTCTAGGTTGATGATCCATAAGTCGATATCCAAATATCATATTGGGACGTGCTATATACCAATGGAAATCCCAAACGACGTATCACATCCTTGTAGGCTCACATATCCAAAGACTTGAGAATGAAGTTGAAGATTGACATCAAAAGCCTAAAATTGTATTGAAATTTTCATCTTTATCACCTAGCCTTGGAGTAATTCTATAAATAGAGGCCAATGTACGTAGTAGAGGTGGGAGTTTGAGTGGTGGTAGAATTTTAGGCTCCCTTCTTTAGTTTTGGTTGAGTTCTTCTTATTGGAAATTTTATACGATTTTGTAAATTTTTGAGGAAAAATTCAGAATAAATTGTTCTTCACTTCTTTTGATCCAAAGATGGCATCCTCTTTCAGAATTCTCATGGCACGATCATCGACGATGCAAGGCTAAAAATTTGTTTACTCCTAACGTGGAGTAAGATGGTTGTATCACATATTGTTCGAATTTTATATTCTTTACAGTTTGGATTTTATGCTACATATTCTACACTAATTGATTTTCAACTTGCAGGTTTTGTACGTGTCAAAACATGCTTGTTCAAGCCTAGGACTGATTGCCTATTTAGCTACGGAATTGGGAGTATACTTAGTCTAGAAACTCTTGAATCTTTCTTTGAAAAAATGAGTTCTTAGGGGCGGATTATTGTTTTTATGTGCTTATAAGTTATTTTAAAATTTATAACACATCTTGTTAGAATTTTAGTATAACAAGGATGAATATATATGCTATGTGTTCAACATGCTATAATTTACAATTCTAATTATATGTTCAGTGTGTTAGAGTGAAAAATTAACAATTTCCTATGGAATGTGCGAAATAGCATAAGGTTCAGGCATAAACCTTTTGATCGTGGCTTGATTTTAGAAAAAATTCAGATTCAATCATGGTATTGGCTTAAGGCCTTTGAGAAAGTCCCGACAGTGATATCTTTGGTGGATTGGATACGATACCCGCGACTTTGTATAAGTACTTTTTTCCACCATGATGTATTATGTTTTATGTTGGGATGATTGGCTCGTATAGGCTGGGCAATCAAGACCATCTCGTGTACCTATTTTTCCCTGATTTAATTTATTCATACTTATTTACCAAAAAAAATAACACTCTCCTATTAGCATAAAATCAACTACGGACTTTAATTTGATCTTGTGTATTTTAGCTACCCGAAACATATTATATTGTTAGGAGTAATTCTGTCTCATTAAAATTCAACAAAACCCATGCGCTTTTTTTTTTCTCTCTGTAGTTCAATTTAATTCTACATTTAATTTTATGATTTTTTATTTTCTATTTAGTCACTATACATCTCAATTTTTTTTCTTGTAATTGTGTGCATGTTGTTAGAATTAACGAGTCTGTGTACTAAGAGGCTAATTTGCTTCCCTGTGGTTCAACCCTTTATTGTTATAATTGACGCCGTTCTCTTGCGGTTTATAGTGATTTTAGGATATTTTAGCTTGTTTCGTGATTATTTGCGCATTAATTATATACTTTAAGATTCGCATCACCTATACTCAGGATTACCTTTAACAACTACTGGAAGATGTAAAAATCTGCCTTCATGCAGGGGTGAATTCACGGTTGCGCATTGCGGGTCTCGAGTCATTACCTGCAGAATTAACAGAAGAAAAGCACACATAGAATGAAGCGGAGAGAAAAGGAAAAAATTCCATAAGAACTTACTCCCTAGTTCATTTTCAGTAACATGTAAAAAGAACCCTTAACAACAAAGAGAATGTAGTGTGCATTCTCTATCAAAGTGGATTCTGGAGGAAGGTTGTGAGGTACAACTCTCATAAGCATATCTTTTGACCCGAGGGAGACCACAATCCTCAAAAGTCAAAATTCATACATGTTATATAGTTCAAATTATCTTAATATATATTTCCACGACAACAAAAAGCCCATGTTGGTATTCCACGAGGCATATTTTCCATAGTCACAACAGTAGAGCTAGTTCCTGATTCAAGAATCTTTTTTTGTAGCAACAAGAGTGGTATCACTCCGATCAACTGTAACAACCCTAAGTCCAATGATCAATGATGAGGAAAAATTGGTTGTATAGAAATGATTGTTGTAAGTAATAATAAAACTCGTACTTTATTAAGTATAACCTCTATGGGTATATATAGTACTACAAATCAAATCCTAACTGAATTTAGAATCATAAATCCTATAGAACTTTACTCAACTCTAACTCTATCAGATAAACAAACAACCCTATCAGATAACTACTAAATAACATACTAATTATCAAATACCAACACTCCCCCTCAAGATGTGCTTCACTAAGCCTATATTGGCAGCAGTCGATGGTCTCCCAGCAGTTAATGGTGGCCCATCAAATTCCTCCTTCCACTCTGGCTCATCCAGTACCCACATATCTGTCCCATCCAGTTCCTCCTTCCACTCTATCACCGATACACGGATATTAAAAACTCTCGCCAACACATGGCCATTCATCACTCTTACCGACACACAGGTCTTCATCCCTCTCGTTGACACATGACTCTTCACCACTCTCGCTAACACACGACTCTTCACCACTCTCACTAACACACGACTCTTCACCATTCTCGCCTACTCACGGCTCTTCACCACTCTCGCCTACTCACGACTCTTCACCACTCTCGCCTACACACTGCTCTTCACTACTCGCCTACATACGGCTCGTCACCTTCCTAGCCAACGCTTGGCTAATGACCACCCTAGCGAACACTCTAGGTTCCCCCTGAGCCGGAGTCTCACTCTCATCAATCCTCAGCCGCATTAACACTTCCAGCTCAATATTAGACACTTTTCTTGCTGGATCCTCCAACTCAGTCATCGATCTCCATCTTGTTGGAACTTGACTCCCTCTCGCTAGTCCCATAACAAAAGATGTCAACTCCAACTATCAGTAGTCCAACACTGGAAGGGTAAAACATATCCAACCCATGATAGAATAGCAGCAGTCAAACACCGTGATATCAATAACATCTCCAGAACTCGAACCCGAGAATAAATCCAAGATAACTCAACAGCAGTTTAACATCGTACAACCGATAATACCTCCAACAATCGAACCCAAAAGTACCTCAAAGACAACAGTTTAACACCATGTAGTCGATAACACTTCCAAGATATGATCGCGCAGTAGCAGTACAACACCGTGCAATCGATAACACCTTTAACCATCAAACAAAAAACATCACTTCCATATCCACTTATCAACAAACCATGTCCCTTCCTTCAACACACAAGCACAATCAAATCTCAAATACCGCCTAATTGGATCTCCTCCAAGTTTAGGCGGACAGAATCGATCAACGCCACAAGCAACAATCCAACCAAATAATCCAATTCATCCACCAAAATACAAATATCCATCAAACGACTCCAAATCATCAAAAACATATATGAAAGATACGATGGCCTACTCAAACAGAAAATTCTATTTTGTTCGGCAGTAGCGTGTGGGTAAGCATGCATACAATCGTGGGTAGATCTTGGCTAGATGATCCCAAACATGGTGGTCACAAGGGCTAGAGACGATGGACGTGTCGAGAATCGGCCGAAAATCACCACAGGGTGACGAACTCCAGTGAGGTGCATGAGCGTACATGCGGTGGCGAACGGCTATAGGTTTTTGCTATCTAGCCATCGTGGATGACAGCGAGGACCGCGGGCTGGTGTGAATTCCCAAATATGGCATGACGGTGGCTGTGGGCTCGCAAGTAGCAGCTTTTTAGCTTGAAATCACCAGAAATTGCTGGATCCGGCCATTTTTGATCGAGAATAGAGAATTTCGGCGGTGAAGGTAAGGTGATGGCTAGGGTTTGGTGGGATGTATGAGAATTAGTTTATTTTTTCTAGGTTTAATCAGAACATGACTCTGATACCATGTTGTAAATAATAATAAAAATCATACTTTATTAAGCATAACCTCTTGGGGGTATATATAGTACTACAAACCAAATACTAACTGAATTTAGAATCATAAATCCTATAGAACTTTAATCAATTCTAACTCTATCAAATAAACAAACAATCCTATCAGATAACTACTAAATGACCTATTAATCATCAAATACCAACAATGATCATAGCAAAATGGAAGAGTAAAGTGAAGATATTACCTACTTTGAATCCTCATGCATTATTGTCGAAGATCCGTTCTCAAAGCGTCTCCATGAATGTGTTAGGACTTGATTACCAGCTAGTTAATAAAGTTAGGTCACTTAATACGCTTATTGGATTTGCATCATACAGATGATTCTTTATCCACTAACCAGATACTAAAGTTCCCCATACACCTTCAATAGCATCTGTAATGGCCTTTCCCTTATCGGTAATCCTCTCCATACGAGCAATAGCATCTTATAGACATTTTGTTATGTCTAGTAGAGCAATCACTTCCCCATTCTCCACAATTGGTAAATGTTTGAACTTTCCCATCATCACATTATCATGTTAATGAAGAGACAGAGTCCAACAAATGAAGTTGTTGCCGAGTCCTCTGCCTATTCCTGCGGTTGAATTTGTCCTAGTCATGTTTTGAGTTTTCTGTTTCTGTTTCAATTCAGTAGCTTCTCTTTTGGACAAACAGTTGTATAAGGCTATTTAAACCAGTCTCATATTGAATAAACTTTGTTCAATTTCAATTTTGTTAAGCCCTATTCTTTACCTTACAAAGCACAAAGATCCCTAACATTCTGGTATTGGAGCCATATACGTTATCAAGACATCAACAATGAATTCAGAAGGAAGCTTTGTGCAACCAGCAATTCCTGCTTCGATTGTCAATATGACCATTGGAGCATGTTAATAGAAAACTTTCTGCGTTCAAAGGAATTATGGGATTTGGTGGAATTTGGCAATGCTAAGCCAGCAAGCACATCTGGAACAACAGATGCGCATAAGAAGAAGATTGAAGAATCAAGGCTGAAGGATATGAAAGTGAAGAATTATCTCTTTCAGACAATTGATCAAACCATTCATGACACCATTCTCAAGAAGGATACGACAAAGGACATTTGGGACTCAATGAAGAAGAAGTTTGAATGTAATGCTCAAGTCAAGCAGTCATACCTCCAAGCTTTTCATAAGGAATTCGAAACTCTAGAAATGCAGCCGGGAGAAGGAGTGACCGAATACTTTACCAAAGTGATGACAGTGGCGAACAAAATGAGAATTTACGGTGAAACTATGCCTGATGTTAAAGTGGTGAAGAAAATCCTGCAATCTCTAATGGACAAGGTCCACTATGAGGTCTGCTTTATTGAAGAATCCAAGGACATTGACTCCCTGACAGTTGATGAGCTGCCAAGTTCTTTGATAATCCATGAGTAGAAGTTTCGAAGGAGATCTGGAGACGAGCAGGCCTTAAAAGTAACATCTTATGGAGGTCATAGCGCAGGGCGAAGTGCAATCAGATAAGAGGTAGAGGACGAGGTCACACAGAATTCAACAAAGCAAGTGTTGAATGCTACAGATGCCACCAATTGGTACACTTTCGGTATGAATGTCCATTGAGGGATAAAAAAGTAAACTCTGCAGAATTTGATGCAAATGACAATATGATCTTGATTGCATATGCGGAATTGGATGATCACAAAAGGGAGAAAATACTTGGTTTCTTGATTCAGGATGTTTGAATCACATGTGCAGGAATCTAAGTGTATTTAGTGAAATTGATGAACGTTTTTGGTATTCCGTGAAGCTGGGAAACAACAACAAAATATGAGTAATGGGAAAAAGAAATGTCAAATTTCTACTGAATGGGATCACTCACACTATCACAGAGATGCACTACATCCCAGAATTGAAGAACAATCTTCTAAGTATTGGACAACTGCAAGAACGAGGCTTGGATATCTTAATCAAGGTAGGAATGTGCAAAATTTACCACTCACAACGTGGTTTGATCATTCAAACCTACATGAGTACCAACCGGATGTTTATGTTGCACAGTGAGCCCCTCGCTCAAACAAAGATAGATCAGTGCTTTCACACCCACACGAAAGATGATGATTTGTTCCACCTCTGGCATCGAAGGTTTGGACATTTGAGCTATAAAGCAAATAGACGAGGATAAAGTCGACTCAAAGTTAAGAAAGAGGGATGACCTAATCGCCTATGGTGAAGCATTAGGTCTTCCACATCACTGTCTCCTCCAGGTCTTTCCATGAAGGGCTGAGTCTAATCCTTTCCGATCCATGTACCATAAGCCACTACGTCATGTCCCAGTCCCAAGTACTCTGCCGGTCTTCTTCTCCCGGAAGATCACCTGAGGTATATCAAATAATACAATACAATTTAATTGGTTAATAATGGCATTTATGGAGAGGAGGTTACGGGAAATGAAGGAATATGCAAAACTTTGGACAAAGTCAATGTGTTGGTACAATGCACTGTACTCTTACCCACTACTGGCCGATCAGTTCCATCGGTTGTTTTAACACTCAATGGATTTGCAAAAGGAGTATAGGAGCTGAACTCCTTAGCAACACCCGTTACCTGCCCAGAAGCTCCAGAGTCAATGATCCAATCTGACGAGCCAACAGTAGGAAAGGATGCCAGAGCTAGTGAGTCATACATACCTGTGAAACATGAGGCCAAAGCAACGTTACCAGAGAAGTCAGATGAGGTAGGAAGTTTCTTCTAGAGTACGTCAAAGAATGCTCGATCCTCCTCAACGGTAACAATACTCCTCATATTTTCCTCCTCATCAGCATCCACCGTCAAGTTGGTGTGATAACCTCCTCGGCCCTTACCCCTAAAACCACCTCTCATACCTCGACGAGCTCTACCTCTACCTCCAAATCTACCTATTCCTCCAGAATCTTTTTCACGGGACATCCTCGGACAAGACTCCATCAAGTGGACAACCGCTCCACACTGAAAACAACTGCGAGTCTCCCCCTGGACCCCAGTTACCCGAGAACTAACAGTAGTCAATTCCTTTGCACCTGAAACTACACTCGGCGTAGAGTGTATCTTTATTTCACTCTCTGATTGAATCATAGCTGCAATAGCCTCATTCAGTGATGGAATCTTGGCATGTGACAGTAAAACCGATCTTCTCGAGTGAAAGATTGAATTCAGATCTTTCAAGAATTTCATAATCATTTCCTTCTCAAAACGTTGCCGCATTTTGCATTTTGAGTCACTACAGCTGGACAATGGGTTGTAGTGATCCATCTCAGCCCACAATTAGGGGTGGACAACGGTAATACCGGTAACGGAACGGGCTCATCCGTTACCGTTACCGCTAAGATAGCGGATAAGGATTTTAGTTCCGTTACCGTTACCGCTATCCGCTATTCCGTTACCGCTATTCCGCTAACTTAGCGGTAACGGTAGCGGAATTCC
>JAOWBN010180001.1:0-17192 GCA_028565015.1 Pinguicula moranensis
AATGTAGTTCGGTTGTATACTGGCACCCATGACGCACGAATTTCATAGAGCTGACGAAGCCACTCATTCCCTTCTAAAGCATACTTAGTAATCATATTCTTCCACTGGTCTTCGAAGGCATCCTGCGTGTAAGTCTGATGAAGACATGTTTCCATTGCTTTCTTGAAGGTGGGTTCCTCGGAATACACATGCGCCAATTTTTCAACAAACTTCTTCTTGATATGCCAAATGCACAAACGATGACGGCTGGTTGGAAATTTTTTTTTGATGGCTCCCTTCATCGCTGGGTCCTGATCAGTAATAATAGAGATGGGAGGATTTCCTCCCATAGCCTGCAACCACGTCTCAAATAACCACAAAAAACTTTCCTCTGTTTCATCCTGCAAAAGTGCACAGCCAAACAGTATAGATTGGGAATGATGGTTGACCCCAATGAATGGAGCAAAAGGCATGTCGTACTTATTCGTTCGATACGTTGTATCGAATGCAATGACGTCCCCAAAGTACTTATATGCCATCCGTGACCTAGCATCCACCCAAAAAAAGTTGGTTGCTCGACCATTGTCATCGCATTGCATTGAATAATAAAATTGTGGATTTTCAGCTTGCTTATTCCTGAAATAATTTAATACAGCTTGTGCATCCCCCATCACAAGCTCCCTGTGCCTGACATCTCTCAAGTGATTATAACAATCCCGCTGATCAAACCCTATACTGCCACCACCAAAAATAGACGGGAGCTTTGCAACTCGCAAATTCTCTCGCCGAAACGCTTCCGTTAAGTCCTTCACCACAGTTGGCATGCGCTTATTGGACTTCATCTTCATTCTTTTGCACGGGGTAACTGGCTTATGATTATGATCATCGTTGAAGGCTGTTACATTCCACATTAAACTAAATCTGTCAAGCTTAATATGAATGCTTGCGGGACAACCAATTCGGAGGGTTGACCCAGTTCTTTTTCCCTTGTTTGTCCTACCATGTTTCCCAGTGCTTGGGGTTGATTCATCAATTTCCATGCCAATGTCGGTTGGAGAAGTTGTTTCATGCTTACCTTGATGAACGCACACATATGTTATGCTGGTGACCTCATCTGAGCGTTGTTTATTTCTAGAAGAAGTTCGAATGCGGGACCAAAAACCTTGCTGTTTACCGTACTCTTCATAGTATTCAACTGCCTCTTCCAACGTATCAAAAACCATTCCCACATATGGTTTTCCTAAATTGTTCGTTGAACTCATTGTAGTAGAGGTCATTTGAACACCTTCGCTAACTTGTAATGGATCATTCTCTGCCAAATTAACTGCATCTGCAAATAGTATTTCATTTTCATTAAACACTGATCAGCAAAAAACGTGTATGCGCAGCCATAAAGCATTCTTACCGTCGAGTGTTGGCTGCATCTTGAAATTTGTGTTACTCGGTATAGCAGCAGATGATAATAATTGCCCCTTAAGCTTCAAGTTAAATCTTAGTAGTAGTTAGAAGAAAACATAACCTTCAAGTCAAACTAATACTTCACCGAATACAAATAGGATTCAAGTAATTACCAAAGTAGTGATATTAGAACTCCAAAAATCAAGATTAGACCTCCAAAATCAGTGATATTAGATCCCACTTCTCAGCTATGTTGCCAGTAGTGGCAGCATCTACAGAGCCTACAACTCAAAGCTTGGTTGGATAATTACCAAAGTACATTGGGTCTAGTATGCTAAATCATCAGAATAAGCAAAGGGGAAATGTACAGTGTGCCTATTATACCTAATTAATCTGCACAAAATTCCATATTGCAAAACGTACAAAATATATGGTTCAATTTCCACAACCTTCGAATTCGCGCGCCTTGTCCGCTGGAGGTTGCAGTGAAGATTAAGCCAAGACCTTCGAAGTTGCTGGAAATGAAAATCAAAGATGAACTTCCCTGCAGGTCTCAAAAATCAGAAACACCGAAACTATTGTTGGACGCTTATCAGATCATAAGAAGATGCATAAGTAGGAATTAATTACCTAAATCCCAACTGGATCCAAACAGTGGAGTTGATGGGGAATCCTCCTCAAGTGATATGTTCAGTTGTAGCAAATGAAAAGCACATTGACAAAGTACCATACGGAACAAATTCAGTTGGTCAGTTCAATGTTGGAAACCACTATAACCACACCAACTAAAATCATACTCACATGGCACATGTTCCAGCTGAAGCAACTAAAATCATACTCACTGCTTCGACAAAAATTTCAACAAAGACAAAAATTCTCAACTGAAATCATACTCACTGCTTGGACAAAAATTTCAACTTGGGCAAAAATTCCCAACTCAATCTGAGCTACAGCTCACCTTCAAATTAAGTGTTGAACTCAATCTGAGCTACAGCTCACCTTCAAATTAAGTAGAAAACACAACTATTTGATTTTAGTACGCGATTCCTAAGAAGTTCAGATTCAAGATATCGAGGTAATTCATTGATGGAGCAAATAATGGTGACATCAGGGATTTTTGTGTTCATGGCGAGGACACATGGCCAGCATACAAACTGAACCGTGTTGTTTTTCTTTATCCATGCCAACAAAGTGACGAACAGAGAAAGTGACAAATCAAGAAAAATAAGCAACTCTTCACATTATTACAGTTTCTGCAATATATAATCCAACACGCTTGACAAGGAGGAAGCTTAATCTACCGAAGAGATAGCCAAACTTACCGATTTCGCGATTTTGGAGTGAAGACTGGGTTTTGTTGCAACCGCGAACTCAAGGGCCCGAAAATGAACTCCAGAACGAAGAACTCAAGCACGAAGATTTGAAGATTTCTTCGATTTTGGAGATTTCGCGATTTTGGAGTGAATATAGGGTTTTGTTGCAATCGCGAACTCAAGGGCCCGAAAATGAACTCCAGCTCCAAGAACTCAAGCACGAAGATTTGAAGATTTCTTCGATTTGGAAATGAACTCCAGATCGAAGAACTCAAGCCGGGCGATTTGGCGACTGGGCGATTTCTGGAGAAACGAAGATTTCTTCGTTTGGGCCGCCCGCGTTTTTCTCGAAACTTTTGTTGTGCTGGAGATTTAATCGTGGCCATTGATTTTGACAGAAATCAATGGCCGCGATTTGTTGTCATATTTGTTGTCATATGCATTGTACATTGAACGGTTCCCTATATAAAATTGTAGGAATACTACATAAATAAGATTAAATGCAATTGTTGCATGACCAATCTAAATAATGCAATAGTTGCATGGCCAATGAAATCACATGCAATGGTGTAATAATATACAAATGGTTGTGTTTGTGTATATATATACATATATGATATACATATATATATATATATATTGAGTGTAAAATCTCTACAAATCAAGAATACTTGTAAGGTCAAGATCAAGTGTTGCTCTTGGATTTTGGACATGTGTTTGCATCCTAAACACATGGTCACTTCTATAAATACCCAAAAATATTCATATGTGAGAGATTGATTCACTTTAAGCCTTGATAGAATTTTTAAGAAGCTCCTTCTCCATTTTTTTCTCACTAGCCGTGGGGTTCTTGGAGTTCTATGGTGAAAGCTTCGACAAGTTTTATTCTCTTTTATAAGGTCTAATGTGTGGAGCTAGCACTCCTATACTCACATATAAGTTATACAAGAAAGTTATATAAACCTCCAGGAAAGTGGTGATGCGAACTATTATAGAGAGTGGAGACTTGAACACCTCAAAGGAAAGAGCCTACTTGCAAGGATTGGGAATTCTTCTTGAAATATAAAGTTTTCTTCCTCCCTTGTTTATTTAAGTTTTGTAAATTAGCAAGTTCCATGGGAAAGGACCCTAATTGCAAGGATTGGAAATTCTTCTTGAGATATAAAGTTTTCTTCCTCTCTTATTTATTTAAGTTGTGTAAATTAGCAAGTTCCATGGTAAAAAGAACTCTGAAAATTTGTATTATGCATGTATAGCACACACCAAATTTACGCTTTCGCTCACGTTTTGATACATGACACATAGATTAGTTTTCAAAGTTCTTACACTGTAGAGCCTCACAAATCTCACTGCCAGACATACGGTACCTAGCCATGTGTCATGCCAAAAGCTCGTACTGAGTTGATTCAAGATTCGATCCAGATGAAGCTTACTTGTCTGATTGTACTTTGATGACTCTAGAGTATCATGAAGTGGTGGATAAAAGCAAACGTGTAAGGTGATGTGGACATGGCCCTCTTACTCATCCATGTTATCTATATGGACCAATTCAAAGGGCTAGTTTTTTTTTTTTGGTAAGCCAAATTCATTGATAGAAATATGTACAGAATTTACGAAGAGTATAAAAGCTGGTACTCTTACTCAGTCAAAAGCTATGCAGTTATTCGGTTTAGTAACTAAGATCATAGTCATCACCTCATACTCCCTATCATGTATAGTTAAGAGTGATCTGATACACGGCTCACCTAGCATCATAGTAAATCATAAAAGGGACTAGTTGTTGAAGTCTTTGTTTTTAATTCTTCAAGTAGTCAAGTAACCCAAAATAGCTTGAGAGTTGTGTTGGACTCAAAGAATTGACTAAAATTCAATTAAAACCTGTTAGTTACAAAAGCATAAACTCCGGTCATGAAGTTTAGGTCGAAGATTCTTAACTTTTGGCCATGTCATGATGAACGAGATGAGGTGATTGATGATCTGCAGAGTCAACCCAGCGCAAAGCTACGAGAATCTTGAGATATCCGATCACGATTCTGATTCCACATTCTACAATCCATATCACCACCGTGCTCGAGGTCAAGAAGACCATGTTCGAGAAGAACACCATAGAAATCTTGGTTTCAAAGTTGATTTACCCGAGTTTTCTAGGACGTTGCAAGCCAAGGTTCGTTTATTGGATTAGTGAAGTGGAGCATATCTTTGAGTACAAGGAGGTATGGAATGTGTGAAGGTGAAGTTGGTATCAATAAAACTCAAAGCACAAGTTGACTAGGCGACATGCCAAGTGGGTGTCCTACTTACAAGAACTCACTTTCACATTAAAACACCAACCTGGGAGCCTAAACTGTGTAGCGGATGCCTTGAGATGTTAGACACTGCTACTTACCATGATAAGTGCAAAGGTGACACGACTTACCCTTCCTTTGGGAAGATCTTTGAGAATGTATCTAGTGACACTCTACATTACTTTTTATTGCATATTGGCTAGTTGTTTCGTGGTTTATAGTTATGCATTACAGATTGCTCATTGAGGCAAAAACGTATTAGTAAACTTCACAATGAAGGACACTTTGGCTGAGATAAAATGTTGGCCCTCATTGCTCTCCTTGGCATTCATTCTTGATTGGCTTCATAGAAATCATGATACTAGTCTATACCCATATTCCTTTCCTTGGCATTCATTCCTATTGTTTGCACCTTCATTCGTCTTCATGTTTCCTCCAGTATGATTAGGGTTCACTGCTGGTATGTCTTTCTATTACTTGCAAGAGGTGAAAAAACTATGATCCTCATCAGAGTTGAGATCCATTTGGCCAGCCCATATTGTAGCAGATTTCATATTGTCCAGGATATACTCTGATAGCTAAACACTTTGGATTTTCATTGAAATTTCATAAATGGTCACTTCCTTGGGCAACCTACCTGTACCTTCCAGAAATAATAATCTTGATCAAGAGTAAAGCTAGGCGGGGAGGGAGTGTAACACTGATTGCCAATTCATAGTGTTCCTGATACCTACAACTTGTCCTTATAACCTGCATTTAAGAAACTGGGGAGGGAGCATTAATCACAATGCTAAGTCATTGTTGTTTATACAAAGGATATTAAGCATATTTATGGACACAATATCCCGTCCACTAGTGTAAAGAAAAACAAGTGATCTGATTTTTTCGCCTATAATCTGTGCAATATCAATCTCCATTGCCTGAAAATGTTTTTTGTTCCTTGTTTTCCAAATCTGCCAGCATCTAGGCAACCATATTGACTTCCATTTCTCGAAGTTACAGCTTGACAGTGCTCCTTGGGGTTCACTTCTGTGTTGCTCGATAAAACCCCTTGTGGCCTCTCAGACAATTGCTTTGCTAATTGCCCAACTTGAGCCTCCAAATTCCTCATTGTCACATATTAGTCTTTAAAGTTAGCTCGGGTTTCATGCATGAAACCACTTGCGGCCGTGGCCAGCCATGCTATCAAGTCTTGATTGCTCTTGGTGTTCGTGGACAACTGTGTTATGAGGTCATCATTGGGATATCTTGGGGGTGGTCTTGATGGATGTGGTTGTTGCTGAGAAAAAAATTGAGTTATAAGATTCAGAACATGTTGATCGTTACTCCAAGAAAAATTTGGATGATCATTTATTGTTGGATTGAAATGGTTGTGCTCAAAGTTGTTGTTATATCGTTGTTGGTTGCCCACATAGATCAGTTGTTCCATAGGAACATTGTCCATTGAGGTCCACTCCTGGCAATGCCCTTGGGGATGCACTCTCCCACATAATCTTTGTGTTCTCGGGTTCTATCTTTTATTCAGCCAACGATAACAGTTCTTGCCATGGTTTGAAGAAGATTGTAAGTCTCATTATAAAACTTCTTCATGAACATTCCATTATCAACTGTATCAATTTCCCTCCTAGTTGTACTCTTCAAACCATTATAGAATGCTTGAATCTACCTCCAGTGCAGCTGGACATGGTTTGGATAGCTTCACAAAAGGTCCTTAAATCTTTCTCATGTTTCATACAAAGTCTCCATATCACGTTGTCTAAATGAAGTGATCTCGCTCAAAAGATTTGCAGTCATCGAAGGTAGGAAAATTGTATAAAAAACTGTTTCTTCAAGTCATCCCAGGTAAGTATGGAATCTAAGGGCAGTGATTGCAGCCATCTCCTTGTTTTTTTCTCGAAGAGAGAATGGGAAGAGCCTAAGCCGGATGGCTCCTTGACTCATCCCAGCATACTTGAGTGTGTCACAGATTTCCACAAATGCACGAACATGGGAGTTTGGATCCTCCATTGATGAACCACCATAAGTAGAATATTGTTGCAACAAATTGATGGTGGTTGGCTTCAACTCAAAATTGTTGGCTTGGATAGCAAGCCTTCGAATAGATGGAGCGTCCTCATTAGCTTGAGAGAGAGCAAAATCCTCGTCTATCATCCTCATTTGGCATCACAAGAACTGATGCAACAAAAGTCTTCAAATCCAGTGGCCTCAACGACATTGTAAGTGAACAATCTGTGGACAAGGAACAACTTATAAACAATGTGAGACAAGCTTTATATGCCGCCAAGATATGCAGCTACGCGCAGAGTATAGTTTTGTTGGGCCTAATTTCTATTTTAATGTGATATTTGGCTTAGCCCATTAGGTATTAGTAGCTTAGTATAAATAGGATTTACGTAGTAATTCTCTCATTCCATTGAAGACGAAAACAACGCACAACATTTTCTTATTTTCTCTACACTCTTATTTTCGATTCTTCTATGGTTTATTCAAAGCCACCCCTAAACCTCCTTGATTTATATAATCTATTTAAATATGATACGCGCTAGTTGATGTACCTAGATTCTTCCATACTGAATGGTTCAAGATTGCGAGAAAAGTTGATAAGTGAGAGAAACTGTTGTTTCCCTATTTTATGAATAAAGAACGATTGTAATCTTCTAAGGACTCAACAAGATGACAATTTGAGTAAGGGACATTATGGTTGCGGGATAGTTTTAATCTTACTTTGAGAATAACTAGTTCTTTCTTGTCGGGTTATGTATGTTCGAAGTTCACACTTTTTCACGATGTTCAGATTAAAACAAAATTGGAATGCCTATAATATCTCATTTAGTAACATCAGATTAATCTGTTAATTTGTCCATGTCATTAAAAAAACTTAAATGATCAAACTACCCCTGCTTTTACTTGACATAGAATAAATTGTGTATCTACCAA
Source organism: Pinguicula moranensis (assembly GCA_028565015.1). Lineage (NCBI taxonomy): Eukaryota > Viridiplantae > Streptophyta > Magnoliopsida > Lamiales > Lentibulariaceae > Pinguicula > Pinguicula moranensis. Next base: position 7,913 of record JAOWBN010180001.1, read on the forward strand.
ATAGCTTGTGCTTATTTGACTAATCCGATTATATTAATTTTATAATGATACCTAGCTGTCCCTAAGAAATCTTGGACAAGTTGGTCAGATATTTTTCTTCTTCACTTAACATTTTTGGTTTATTTACGTTGGATTAATTAAAACATAAATTACTTATCTAAAAAAATTAAAACATAAATGAGCCCTTTTTTCATTTTAGATATAGTACCGTGCCAAATGCTAGGTTTATGGCAAACCATCATTGTGTCAAATGACTGCATATCCTACTGAGAAATGATTTAGCACACTAATTTAGCACACTAAAAATACACTAATACTTGCCACATCAGATCCAGTGGGCCCAAAAGTGTTAAACACAGAAAAACGATTGGTCAAACTAGTGGACCCGCAGTATTAGTGTATTTTTAGTGTGCTAAAATTAGTGCGCTATATCACTTCTCTATCGTACCACCAAACGAAATATATTCTCTCTTATTTTGTGGGAGTTAGAGATCAGCACTGTAGATTACGTCACCATATTGGACTTATTGGACTTGGGTGAGATCAGACCACATTAATTGTAGTTCAGTCACCAATCTATGCTCAAATTAAATTTTTTCGGGTGGGTTTGGTACAAGGGTAAATGGGTGATTTCGTGAGTTTTCCTAATACATGCTGTTTGATATACATATTCACGTAATCTCTAACTCGGGATAACTACATGTTAACTCCCAAAAAGTTGTCATCCGATTTTGGACTGATTGCATAATCACCCATTTGTCCCGTGTCCTAATTACTAACTATCCCCATATTTAATGACATATTTACGACTTCAGCCACGCTATAAATACACCACTCGCAACACCAAAGTCTCTTCACCTCCCGTTATCCGCAGTTGCACAACCATTCCAGATTTGCCCGTCCCTGTCGATTTTCTAGCGAAGGCACCAGCTTCCAGCCAAGACCATATGGGTTAGTTTTTCGTCCGTGTGTTAATCGTAATACTATCCTTACAAACCTAATCTATAACCTTCTCCACATTCGCACAACCGTGGTTTGATATCTGCCTGTCCAGTCGACTTCCGACTACGACACTTTTTCTCCGGCCAAGACCATCAAGTATAGTTTTCTGTCTGTGTGCCTCATTGTATCTTGTGTTTAGGATTGATTCGAGGTGTTCTTCAAAAATAAATATGTGTAAACCTTAACCTTGCCCGACCCGCTTATTTGCATAAAAAAGGTAGGCCTGGCACAACCCATTTTTGTTACGGGCGGGCGGGCTTGGCATGGCCTGTTTCACTACGGGGGGCCTGGTACAACCCATTTTTGTTGCGGGCTAGTCTAGGCCCGTCCATTTAGGCCACGGGCCCGTCATTTTTTAATTATTTTGATTTTGCTTTATTAGTTATTATTATTATTATTATTATTATTAGTCTCGTTTTTAATAGAAAATGAACGAGACACAAGTGGGATTTGAGCACCGAACCTCCTCCTCTTGTAATCAAAGTATTAATCAATAGGCTACACTATACTTTCTGCCACAATAATATTATTTTACTATTTCATATACAAAAACGGGCGGGCGGGCAGGCGGACCAAACTTGCAGGCTCCAAATTAAGCCGTCAACCTGCCTGTTTTATTTTTTTAGACCATTGCTTTCTTTTTAAAAACGGATGGGGCAGGCTCATTTGGCCCATTTTTTACGGGCGGACCGGGCCAGACCCATTTGGCCCAACTCGTTTTCCTACCTCTCTAGTCCCAAGTCTTGGAAAATGAAGTCCTTGGAAATATAAGTAGAATGACCTATTCATAAATCCAACAATCAATTTATTCGTTTGACCAAATTTTTCTGGTTTGCTTTGAATTTGATTTGTATAACTCTGCAACTATAAGTAGAATGCTTAAGTTGCATTTCGGGGTAGGTGGTTGAATTGAAATTGTTGGATTATTGCCCATTGAGAAACTTATGTTGAAGTCCCCCTCTTTATACAGACAGGTATTCGTAGAATCAACGTGTCTTGAGTTTATTGTAGATTTTGAAAATCACTCTAAATCAACTGTGCGCCGAAATCTAATGATTCTCAAAGTTGTAAATAATATTTATCTTTTCTTTATTCCGATGCTTGCATCACTTCATAGTTTCACCAATGTCGAATTAATCCATTTGACAAATTTGCCTTTCCGCCAAAATTGCTCTAGATATGCAATCACATATCTTTTGAGAAAATCCCAAAACTTCTTAATGAAGTTGAACTAATATCAATTGGGGTTCTTCCCTCCCTTACAAATCCAGACAGCCTCCTTTACTTTTTCCTCTGTAAAGCTCCTTGTCAACATGTTATTGTCAGACATAATCGTTGATGAGATTTCCGGTAACTATTTTTTATCAAAAAATTTAATTATTTTATTGAGTATGCAACTTTCGTCGAAAGAATATCGTTTGAAAATTACATCTAAACCAAAATACCTATTTTAATATAATGCATGTGTAGGTATACTGTCGCCAATCCCTTAGCGCTAGTCCTGCATCTAATGTATTGTACGTAGATATTCATATTTAAGTAGAGACTTTACTGAGCTCCGGTATTTGCTCAATTCTCAAAGGTATGTCAGCGAAAGTAAAGTTGTTTCAAGCCTTCCATATCCCCTACACTAGGCTATGACAAAAAGACTTTCATACTTCACTCAATTTCTTCCATTGGATCATGTCCATATGTAGAAATTAATGTTGCAGTGGATTATTATTCCCCTTGTAGTGGAATCCGAGCCATTTGTGAAGGTCCTGCCATACTTTGTAGAATCTTCTACATTCAAAGAAAATATGGCAAAGGGATTCTTCTTTTGCTAGCAGAAAGCGCATCCTGGAGCTGACAGTTGTCCTGTATGTAAGCCTTGTTTGAGCAGCTTATCAAAAGTCCTATATACGCCTTGGCGAGCCACTACTCTATCTTGCTGCCAACATTGCATTGTTCTGCACAATAAAACCCATAAACTGTGTTAGTTTGGTATAAGCAAACCTTACAGTGTAGGTGTCGCATTCTCTATTCGACCGCCACTTCCAGTTGTCCTTCTCTTAAGGGTGAACCTCAATGAAATAGACGACTCTAAAATTGGGATAGTAATAACTCATAATCAAATAATAGCATGCGCCAGTGCCAAAGCTAGGTCAACAGTCGCTCTCCAAACACCTTTTGGCGGCAACTGAGTTGTTCTTATCTATAGCGATATAGTACAGATAATCCGAGAAATTAGTTACGCATCCTAGGATTTTGTCCACATCGATCTCTAGAATAGGGTATCCGCCCCATTACCTATGCATCTGTGTATATTGCTGCTGAACCGGTATGCCAAGCACACATATTTGCATTGATCTTTCCACCATCTTGACGCATGGCCAGAAACAATGATGGTTGTCTAGTTACATGGTCTTACTGAGTAGGCCAACTTGTTCAATTATGATCTTCCAGACCCATTTCCCAAGCAAGGCTAAGTTTAATAGCTTCATATTCTTGTCCCCAGTATGTCGTGACTTATGTCTTGACAGAGTAAGTCCCATTTTATCCAGTGTATTGGTTTGGACTCTTGAGATAGTCCCCCCATAGGAATTTAGCTTGGATCCTTCGTATGGTGGCAATGGCTTCATTTGATACTTTGATTGTAGATGGATAATATGTCTCCAGTCTTGTGAGAATAGATTTGATGAGTGAGATTCTTCCCCCCAAATGCAAGGTAGAAGTTTTCCCAACTCTTAAACTTTTTCTAGAACTTTTCTATCACCTGATTCAACGTTGTTGTTCTTCATGGGTTGGCACCGAGGGGTAGACCTAGACAAATTTGTGGCAGTTTGGTTGTAAGACGGTTCAAGAAGCTCACCTAGTCTTGTAGATCTGAGTTAGAGATATTTATTCCAATGACACTACTTTGGAGAAATTTACTTTGAGGCCTGATGCTATTTCGCAAAGTCTCAGAATGCCCTTCATCACTTGTACATTTTTTATGGTTCTGTGGCAGCAGAGTAGGGTATCAACAACATACTGTGGATGCATCATGGGTAATTTTTGCTTGCCTATGTTCAAGGGGTTCCATTTACCCAATGCCATAGCTTGTTCAATCATAAGATGTAAACCTTCTATGTCAATCAAGAAGAGGCAAGGTGATAGGGGATTACACTGCCTGAGACCTCTTTCTAGCGCAACATCCCTTGAGGAGCTGCCATTTACAAGTATTATGGTACTGGCCGGGGTTACACATCATGCAATCGAATTCCGCCATTTCTCACAGTGTCTGAATTTCTCCAGCATCATTAGGACAAAGCCCTAATCAATTGAATCGAAATATTTTTTTCAAAGTCCACCATTAGTAGGAGGCCTCTTTTCTTTGAGAGTTTTATCTCCTCAATGACCTCATTTGTAACTACGACACCACCCATGATATTTTGGTCTTTGATAAAAGCCATCTCGTAAGGGGAGATTATTCTTGCCATTATTGAGCTCAATCGATTGGCTAGGATTTTGTAGGTTCATCCGACCAATTAGATTAGTTGGTAGTGCTCTATTCTCTTTTGACTAAATATCTTTGGCGTTAACACAATATGCGTGTAGTTAATTCCTTTTATTAGGTTAATGTTTTCATGGAATTGTTGAGTGAAAGCTATGACATCCGTCTTCATCATTTCCTTATGTCGCATAATGAAATAGAACTTGAAACCGTTAGGTCCCTGGCTTTTGTTTGAAGCACAGGATCAGACTATTTTCCTGACCTCTTCTTTCGTAAATGGCATGGTAAAAATCTATTATCGTGTTCAGCTGAAAGTTGGATTCGGTCATAGAAATCCATGGCAAAATATTTCCTAAAGTATTCTTTTATCCCTTTCTTCACCTCGGTTACATCTATAGTCCATCGACCATTTATATTTAGTCCTCATAGTTCATTCCTCTATCTATGTTTCATGATTTTTGCATGGTAGAATTTTTTGTTTCCTTCGACTTATTTTAAGCACATCGTTCTGGATGGTATAGAATACAATCCTATTTTTGTAATAATACTTGAAGATCTTTTTTATTTGCAGTTTGTTGTTGTAGCTCCAAGTTTGTTAGATTCCAACTTTCTGCAATCTCCTCGCATGATGTAATTGATTTTCGCTTATTCTATATTCTCCTTCCAACATGACCAAAGATAGGGTTGGGCTCCCGCGCCCGCCCGCACCCGCACCAGCCAGGCCCGCACCCGCGCAGGAAGTGGGTGGATGTGGTAAAACGTTTCTCTACCGCAACATTTCATGGGCGGAATGCGGGTACCCATTTTTTGTTCCGCGGTACCCGCGTCCGCACCGCATAATTTTTTAATTTTTAATTTTTTTATGCAGAAGTGTGGGTTTAGATACTTGAATCAGTAAACGTTCTTTTTCGATTTAGAAATTTTCTCAACTCTTACGACAGAGAAGAAATCAAGAAAATGAAACCCTCGTTCGCGCCCAAGCACCATATTGGGGACTAGTGCAACTTAATTCTATACCCATCATTGGGTAAACATTACAATTGATCAGTAATTTTAATCATCAAGAACATGATTCACTTAATCTAATGAGTGTTGATATAAGCATTATTCTACTTCCAATTTAGTGTTTCTTTTGATATTGTGGCGTGGGCCATTGGAAAACGGATATAATATGGTGTTAACTATTTATGTTTGGTTAAGATTTTGAAATTGTTGTGGAATATTTTTTGGACTTTATTTGGTAATTGATCGATAAAATTCAATAAAACCGCACTATATTTTTTAAAAATTTCAGGTGTACTTATGCGGAATCCGCGGGGCTTGTTACGTACCGCACCGCAAAGATTCGCGGTTACCGCACCGCGAAAGTTTGCGATTTACGCTGAATCCGCATCCACGCGCAAACTTTTGCAGTGCGGTGCGGTATGATAACATATTCTTTGTGGGCTGTACGAAGTACATATTTTTGCTACCGCAAATTTCGTGGGCTGTACGCGGTACGGGCTATTTTGGCACCGCCCGCACCGCTGCCCAGGCCTAGGTTCATCTATGGAATTGTAATTCTTCGAATTGCTAAGCCTGGGCTGGTGCTGTGTAGAGTGGAGAGTGAGGTTGCTAGTCAATAACCTAGTTGGGCTGGACAAATTACGGCAAAATTGACCCAATTTTGTATACATCAAGTCAACCAAAAATTATATCATATTGACCCTAATTTAACTAGATCCAAGTTCCAACTAGAAAAATATATTTATTGACCATGGACATCCAATTGAACTAAAATTAGGCAAATTACGAAATTAGAAAAGTTAAATTGTTTAGAATAGTTGAATTGGGATGAAGTTTGTTTGGCTGATTGGGTTCCAAAATTTAGCAGGCCAACTTTCAAGAAGATTACCGCTGTTTTGGGCCACAATTTATTAATCCCAATGTCATGGGTGTTTATCGGTTATTTGATTTGATTATTAAGTCATTACTTTGGATAAGTTATTATTTTTCTAAAAGCATTAAATTAGAATAAAAGACAGACAAAAGAATCATGTAAACCTATCAAATCATGGGCGGATGTAGAGGGCTTGGCCAGGCCCTAGCCCAACCTACCCACACCCCTGCACCCCATTAGGCCTTATATTGTAAAAGAATAAAAAAAAATGGTATTTTTTTATAAGATTTTATAATTTTTTATATTCGTGTAAGTTAATTTTGTAATATATTAAATAGATAAATTTAAAGTAAACTTTGTATTTAATCATTTTTATAGATATTAAATAGATATATTTAAAGTAAACTTTGTATTTAATCATTTTTAGCCCCCCATAAATAAAATTTCTAGATTCAACATTGAATCCCATTTTGACAAAGATCTATTGGATCCATCGATCTGGGCTGAACAAGAATCGTTGGATAGGTTTACATGATTATTTTATTTCTTACATAATAATACATATATGATTTCGATGGTATTGATAATAATACAATAATTTTTTCATAAATACACCATTGATCATTACCATTCCACAAACAGAATATAATTGATTGGGGGTCAAATAGTAGCGAATGGTCCAGAAGCCCAGTACCAAGTGGAGGCCCAACTCATCCACACCCTCTGAAGATTGTGCTCCAAGGGTCCAAGGAATAACCGATATAGTGCAGCCTGAAGAATGGGAGGCCAAGAATATTGAGTCGAGGAAGAGTCCACTGAGCTTGTCTCTTAGTCAAGTCCCTTGGACCATAGACATTAACCATATGTGAAAATGTTGTTTCCTCTCCCCAATAGCCAGAAACAACTATAAAACCATCTCCAGAAAAAAGAGATGTTCTGGTAAATTTTCTCTTAGTCCATAAACATAGAAGTCTTGTCTATGGTGATGAGCTTTGTTTCTTGGAGACTAATAAAATCAACATGTTCTTTCAGAATTAATTGCTTAACCTCCCATTTCCTTTCTTGACCCCCTAAACCACGAACATTATAGGTTATAAGCTTCATAATCACGAGCCATGCCGGAGCCCCCCGCCGCCGGTCGCCGGAGCCCCACCACTGTGCCGGAATTGAGGTGTTTTTTTTTAGAAGAAAAAAAGCATGTCAGGAGGTACTTATTTTTGTAGAAGGTTTACCTTCTTAAAATAAGAACAAGTAGTAGAAGGTTGGTTGCGCAAAACACTCATTTTTAAAAAAAATGTGCTTATAAGCCAATTATAATTTTAAGAAGGCTGCGCAAAACAGGCCCTAAAACACATCGAAAATTAAAATAAATTGAGAAAAAAAATTATGTTGGTCTAGAACACCTTATATACCATCCTAGAAATGAAATTTCGATTTATATGAGTAGTTTTCATAATTTTTGGGGTATTCTCATTCAATTCCTTATTTGTATTGAGTTATTTGGTTCGGGATTCATTTGTAGTGGCTAGACGGCCATGTTTCTTGTCTAAATTGAATCCATTTGTAGCTCTTTGAATCTTAATTTTCATTGCACTTGAATTGGAATTTGAAAAAATAAAGATAGTGGTAACAGCGACTAAACTCATCCCCTCGCTATATTCTAAGCCTTTTTTTTTTTATAGAAATTGAGCAGAGGGAAATTTGGGGGTTACATGATGCAAATCAAATATACATGTTTATTCGTTTTGATTTTAGACTTATGGATTATTATAAAAGACTCATTTTGGTATTTTTTATTGAAAAATTGGTATAAATCTTACTTTGGTTGTTTTATGAATTTGTAGGAAAATTAATTAAAAACAATTAGAGACACAAGAGGATTTGCAAGAGGAGGTCAGCTGCTGGAAGTTCATGCAAGAAAAAATGGAGGAAGAAAAGTGCACGTGGAAAAGAAGTAAGAAAAAGACAAACAAAACAAAACAAAAAGTAGGAGAATTAAAGAGGGGGTTGAGGGTTGTCGAGAGAAACCAATGACAAGAAAAAAAGAGAACCGAAAAGTCACGCCTCACGCCGAAAGGAGCAGAAAAGCGAAAAAGTGAATCAAAATAGGCTGCGCACGAGGAGAAATTGAGAAAAAAATCTTTGTGCCGAAAAAGAGGAAGTTGAGGAAGTAAATTTGTTCACGAAAGTAGAATATAAAAGGGCCCAAAAACGTAGAGAAGAGGAGGAGTTGAGCCGTGCAGAAAAATCAGAGAAAAAATTCGAAGAGGCCTCACGCCTGGAAAAGAGTTATTGGGGCAAAAGGGAGGAAAGAAGAATAGAACCTCTAGCCGGTGGAAGCTTTGGGTAGAGAAAGAAAAAAAGTTCGAGCAGAAGAAAGTTCAATAGGAGGACAGGAAAAATTGGAGGGCCACATACTGAAGTTCACGTGAAGAAGTTGAAGACAAGGAGAGAAGAAGAATTAAAGGCTGAAGTTGGCGTGAAGTTGAGGAGAAGAAAGTGAAGTTGGGAGGAAAAAGACAAAAGATGATGATTGAAAACATCTTCACGTGAGGTTGGGTGGAAAGGAGAATAAAAAAAAAGAAAAAGAAAAAAAAGAGAGAATTGTGAAAGAAAGTTGATTTGAGGAAGAATTCTGAAGGAAGAAGAATTGCGCGTGTGATTTGGAAATTTTCACTACTGAATTGTTGAGGATTAAAGCTTGGAATGGATTGCTTCTTTAGGAAGTTTTCTGAATTCTGTAGTTTTAATTAAATTTTTATTGTTTAAATTTATGTGGTGTTGTTCCGAATTAAATATGCGTAGCTAATTTATTTTTATACTCCTAAGTTGACAGATGGGTGACTAATTTTCGGTAAATTAATGTGAGTTTCATGTTTTGGTTATTTCTGATTAGTCTCTTTGACAAATTAAATTAGTAAATG
>JAOWBN010180011.1:0-17183 GCA_028565015.1 Pinguicula moranensis
ACATGACGCCGGATGAAGAGCGGAGTTTGCTGCACATTCTGCGGGAGCTCTCACTTGAAGGTTGGAAAGCTGGGGGGGATGGAAGCGTGGAACGTACCCTAAAGCAGCGGCAAAGTTGAGATCATCGGTTGAGGGTAGCCTCGTCACCGCAAAGAATGTGGAACACAAGATTCAGACTTGGACCAGGTCGTACAGGTTGGTAAATGAATTTTCGAAGCTAAGTGGCGTGTCGATTGATCACGAGACGCATGCAGTCATCGTTGACTCTGATGAGATGTGGGACGAGTATGCAAAGGTAATTATAGTTTCAAAATTTACGACTCGAATAACATATGTCTTCTTACTTTGTCTATAATGATTTATTCAGTTGTGTCTTCTTGGCCAGGCGGATAGCAAGTACACAAAGCTTAGGGGAAAAACATTCCCATATTATGAACTTTGGGGCGAGTTGTTTGGAAAATATCGTGCCACAGGTGCAGGGGCCCGAGACCATGACGGAGTTGAAAAGGAAACTACTCCAGCACCATCTGCGTACTACGAGCTCATTGATGACTACGAGGAAGGCATAGATGATTCAGTGGCGCCGAAGCAGCCAACCTCAATTACAAAGCAGACATCTGCCCCTGGTGTAGATGGTGCAGCAAGCTGCAGCCGAGGGAAAAGCAAGAAAACACAACCAACAAGCCAGTCCAGTTTAACATGCAAGGCAGGCGAAACTCTCGCTAATTTGGACGTCTGTTTCATGCGCGCTGAGCGTTTGTTCACTGAGCAGGAGCAAACGTTGAAGAATGACTCGAAGCTGCAGAAGACGGCTAAGTTGAGAAAAGATTTGCAAGAGCATGGTGAACTGACTTTGGTGGAGAGGTTACGACTCATAGACCACTTCCTCGCACATGAGGGGCATTATTACTATTGGACTACAATGGATGCCGAGGAACGTGCTGAGTTCATCAAGGTTTTTAATGAAGGGAAACTTGAGTAAGTTGGATGCCGACTTAGTTGATGATATGGACTGAGCTTATATTAAGCCTTTTTTGGGTTGATGCTAGGGACTTCGTTCATGTTTATCCCTTTTCCGGTTGATGCTATGGACTTAGTTGATGTTAAGCCTTTTGTTCGGTTGATGCTATGGACTTAGTTGATGTTACGCCCTTTTTATTATGGTACTTTTGCTGCATTATGATACATGAGATGGCTTCTCAAGACTGTAATTTCAGAATTTTTGGTCAATTGAATTGTTCATCTCCATATTTGCTCCTTTTCTCCTCTCAAGTGTTTTGTTATGTCTCTGTAGTATGTTGTATTGTATGCCAAGGTTGTATCTTTCGAAGGCTGGTTTGGTTACATTTATTCAAAAGTTATTCTGTTCATTAGAAACGATTCTGTCCACCATAATCCAACACACGCAGTCTTAAGAAAAAGAATGACTGAATTTTATTGTTTTGGATTTTCTTGATTCAGATTGCAACATAGCATGAATTATATGCAAGAGCAGCAGTAACTCAACTTTCATCGCATCGATTGTGTAGTGGAATAGGGTTTGAAGGGCTTGCATAATACCCATTGTGATGTGAACTAACTTGGATGTAAAGGGACAAAAGCTACGTGAGAATCTGACTTCTCTCCATTCTCAAATCCAACTTGAGCAACAAAACAAGTCAAGGAATTGGAAACTAAGAAAGACCAAGTTTGAATGGATCCAACAACTAACAACACCCAATGGATCCAGTATTAATGTGTTGATGCTTAGTTCATCGAAATAAAAACGTTTACCTACCAAAAAAAACAACGAGAATTCAAAATCTAAACGACATAACTTGGCTAAGAGGGAAATTTGACCATAGTATCCAACTAGCTTCCCAGTTTACATCATAGAGAAACAAAACCATCTTCAAGTTCCTCACATGTTTGCACTATCATACATTTCTCACATGGAAAGCAACTGTAAGAGTGAGCATCATTGGTGGTGGAGGGCGTACTTCACTACAGGATCCTCTGCATTATACCTTTTCCTGTACTCGATCTTCTACTTCTTCACCAAATTAGATACCAGTTGGTTCCAGTCATTTTCTACTTTGGATATATGCTCATAGCATCATACGCTTTCTTTATAACAGAAATCTGTGAAAAATGGTAAACACAGGTCATATTATGGAAATGGTAAACACAGGTCATATATGCTCAAGCATTCCAATCATATTATGGAAATGGTAAACACAGGTCAAATTTGAGGTTTGAAAAATAACAAGCAGATAGGTTTCAGTGCTCCCAGCAAACGAGTTCACATAGTATACAGAAAAATAAAAATATGGAGAAGTTCAACTGATATGGTATTAAAATTTTAAGTTGTTCAGCAATTGTTCTCATTCAACTTTGATGAAATTGCACATAAACGGATGAAAGACCTCAAAAATAAATCATAATCATCAAATTAAGAGTTCATAAGAAGAAATCAATCATGTAAGTTCCAGAATGTTGTTTCACAACAAGAAATTGTTCAGCAACTTACAAAATTCAATTGTTCTCATTCAACTTTGATGAAATTGCACATAAACGGATGAAAGACCTAAGTTAGATGGGTTCAGTAACCTAGCAAAGCTATTGAACTTTGCTCAGGATAAAAATGATGAAAGACCTCCAAAATAAATCATAATCATCAAATTAAGTTCATAACAAGAAATCAATCATGTAAGTTCCAGAATGTTGTTTCACAACAAGAAAAGTGAAAACAAAATGCAATTTCTTGAACAATTGAGAAAGTCAGATTTCGAAATGGAAATCTTGAAACCGAAACAATTGACGAAATCATGTAAGTTCCATCATGTAAGTTTCAGAACGTAAGTTCCGAAACAATTGAGAAAATCTTGAAACCGAAACAATTGAGAAAATCAGAACAATTGAGAAAATCATGTAAGTTCCAGAATGTCCGAAGACCATTTCCAAAAACGATGTTTAGTCTCAAAATGGAAATCTTGAAACCGAAACAAAAATGAAAAATTTCTTGCCTGGAAGCACCGTTTCGATTGAGAAAATGTTCCGTTCTTCCATCTCGACGATGTGGTGTTCTTCCATCTCGACGAAGAGGTTCCGTTCGATTGAGAAAACCAGTTCTCGATAGTTTAGGGTTCGATTGAAGTTGAGGAGTAGTATTAGGGGCATTTTTGGAATTTAACGTGTAATAGTAATTCTACCCGGAGTATCCCATGAGTAATCCGTCACTACCAAACGCATGTAAACTAATTACCTCGCGAAATTCTGTCATTGCATTATCCCGCGAAACCACTACCAAACGCCTGGTTACAGAAATTCCACCATCCTAATCCTGCAGTTAACCGCCAACCGGGATAAATGTAACCCGGCTACCAAACGCAGCCTTACGCTTGCAGCTCGTATATGCCCTTTTCAACTGTCTCACAGTAAATGTCGGGGTTATCATTTACAATGAGATCGCCATCATTGTGAAGAAGCACTTTTACGCCTCTTCTTTCATCTTCCAGATTACCATTTTGGTGTTGTGCATGAAGTCGAGGTACCGTTAGACTTCTTGAACTTGTGCTTTTGTCTTTGGAACATGTATTTTTGCTAGATGGACTATGTCTTGTATTTTATCTTTCTTAGTTGTTTATCCTACTCCTTGTTTTCTAAACCCTAGGGAACTAGTGTTGGTTAGGTTGGGGGTATTCCTATTAACATATTTGGGTCTTTTGTATGAACATGAATACTTTGAATGATTTTTTTTGGATGACCAGTGGTATCCGACTATTTGTCGACTAGTCCGTAGGGACCTACCCGTATGACTCTCCGGGCAGATCTGGCAAACGACTGACTGGGCAAGCCCTGTCATAATACTGGAATCTGGCACCAACGTCTGCGTCTGGTGGGAGTCGAACCCACAACCTCCGCATATAAGGAGGGTTATGGAGACATTCTGGACCACCAGGGCAACCCATTGGGGTTAATTGACTTGTAGGTCACTTTTTTTGTTTTTGATCATGTACTCCTTGTGTATCATTTGCTTAGTCTTACAATTTGCTTATTCTTATCCTATGTTGTGTGGCACACAGGACTTAAGAATGGTTGGGTTCACCGCATGGCGTCTAGGGAGGTTAGTTGAGCCTTTGTTACTTATTATATGTTGGCATCTTAGTTCATAATATTTTCCTAATTCATATTCATGCTCGAATAGGCCTTTTTGGTATGATGGAGAGTCAATACGTATGACTGAGAATTTGAACCTTGATTTAAGCACACTTATTTTTCATATTCTCGCTCACACATCTTTTGTGAGAATGAGCGAAGGGAGAGAGAAAGTATCTTGCTTGTACTTGATTGCGAGAATTGGTATGTTGCTATTTAGGATATCTTTCCTTTACGTCTTGTTTGAAGATTATGAGTCTATGAGATTGGTAAATGGAATGAAGAGTTCAATTGGAAAAATTAGGGTATGACATAGTCCCTTAATATTATTTTGATTGTAATACTCTTTGTGGTTGAGTTACCAAGCTAGAAATTGTTGTCATAAATGGTTCTTGTTCGTTAAGTTGAGGCTCCATGGGAAAAATAAAAGAAAATATGCACCAAAATAAAAAGAAGAAAAATTATTAAAAACACAAAAAAAAGAAAGAGAAAAGAGGCGCAAAAAGAAAAGAATTCTAGTGCTTTATTTGTATGGAACCATTATTTTGGAAGCTTGAAGACTAGCTCAAGATATAGACTAATTTTCTTTTATTTTCACTATAGGGTTAGATGTCTTTTCTAGAAGCTCTACGTGCCTATCATGTATTTAATACTTGATTAGATTACTTTCATCAAATATGAGCATTTGCATGTGAGTGTGCTTTATTTTTACTCCCGGTTCCACCATGAGAGAAGCCCTAACTCGTACACTATCCCTTTTGGGAGGGTGGAGCCGAGGCTTAAACTTGGAACATCTTCAAAGCCTATGTATTATGGTTTGTGGTTTGAATGGTTGGCCTAGCTGTGACACACAATTAAGGATTGTATGAGAGTAAACCTGCATATAATTTGTAATCATTGCATTCACCTTGTGCGTGAAGGTGTCTCTGTGTGAATCCTCTCGACCCATTGAATTTGATGTTCTCTAATCCCAAATAGAGAGATCTAGGACTTAAGAAGGCAAAGTAAATTTTACCAGCTTGGTTGCGTGTTTGTTTTGTTTTCTCTTTGGAGAGTTACTTTTAACTTGAGGACAAACAAATGTTAAGTTTGGGGATTTGATAAGTTCGTTTTACACTAATTTATAGTATGTATTGGTTTATTATGAAAGATTTGTGCTTTATTTGTTAAGCACGAATTAGCTTAGGTCCATTTTACGGAGGGTGTACTGCCATAACGAATTCGGTTCTTTTTTACAAAAATCACAGTCATTACAAATGCATCAAACTTAACTTTCATAGCAAATTGCCATTCAAGAGATTTAGCAGACTGGTAGGTATGTGGTAGGCTCACAAGGAATTTTAAGACTTGTTAGAGCACATATGGGATGACGAGTGAGAAAATAAACATGAAAATGAGGAAGTTGTTTGGGCCCAGAGAAAACATAAGCATGTGCATAAGGAAGTTGTTTGGGCCCATAAGAACCAATTTTCGACCGAGTGATAATAGTAGAGGAGGACGTTGGGTCCGCAAGTTCAGAAGATAAAATCAGGTCCAAAGGAAGGGACACAATACTTGAACCGGATGAGGAACTGGGCAAAGGAAGGAGATTGTCCAGTGGAATCAGACAACCCGATCAGGCAGAACTGGTTTCAGGAAGAACCAGTGCTAGTAAAAGGGGAACCAAACCTAGGTCATGATGTGTGGCAACGCTTGAAGACGGCGACCGACGTGGAAATAAGCAGAGGTGAGTTGGAATTTCTGAAAGATGAAGGCCCAAAACGGAAGTGGACGTAAGTATGGGTACTGATTCAGAACTAGCGAGAACCTATGGGGCTAGATGCATAATCGGAAGAACTTAAGGGGCAATAGAAGAATTAACAAAAATATGAGAACTAGAATGAGAAGTGGAAAACCAGAAGGACAAAAAGGTAAAGAAATCAAGGAAACCGTACCTAGAGGTGCCGCTAAGAAGGGTGTGCATGATGAAGGAGTAATAGAGGCCGGGAATACATTCTTGTCAAAGATAATATGCCTAGATATGTATTTGGTGGAGGAACTAGGATCATGTTGAATAAACGTGAGTGAATGTGTGGATTACATTCACACTCATATTATTCTGTTCACACATGCACGTTCACACTGGATGTATGCCTATAAATAGGCGTGAACTTTCTCTAGTTGAATACAATACAAGTTAGCAAGTTTCACCTTGGTATCAGAGCTAGAATACACGACAACCCAAAGTCCCAAATCCACATTTTTCCAAAGTCCAAAACCGTCGCCGCTGCAGCGCGTCCGCCATCGAAAAAGATTTGCCGGAGTAAGCCCATCCCGGACCACCGCTGACCCAGGCAGACATGGCTGCTGTCGGCAAGGTTTGTGAAAAAAACTGCCACGAGTGTCTAGGGTTTCACCGTATGCTTTCCGCCAGATCTACGATGCGTCCGCCATTGCCTGCTCTGGAGACCACCACTGTTAGAATTGCACCGCTGAGAGCTTTTAGTGGGTAGAACACACGCTTGAGCCGCCGCCGCCACACGCACCACCATTGGAACCGGAGGAGGTGAAAATTCAGAAACTTCAATTTTGTGAGCTCATTGCACCCATCATATCAATTTTCATAAATGTTGTACCGTTTGATCCGTATTTTTGTTTTAGTAAGTTGAAATATTTGTGTTTGGATTGAAGTAGAATGCCTAAACTCGGGGGTTCCAATTAGACATGCCGTGGAGGTGTTGATTGATTGATTGTTGTGGAGAAGTTGTGGATTGTGTTATTTGTTGTTATGGTGAGTGGTGTATTGTGTTGACCGTTTAGAGTACCTGTTGCAAGATGGCGGGAAAGGATGATGATGTGATGGGGAAATGGTTGGAAGCATTGGCAAAACATGATCCTGCTACACTGCAGCTCATCCAAGGGATAGTGCTAGGGATGGGTCTTTCACCTATGTCGATTGTTCCATTTACCACTCAGGTCAACCTTGACCTACAAATTGTTGTCTTGAAACTGGATGGGCGAGCTTATATTAGTTGGTCCCGTCGGATTGAGACTACCTTGGTGGGTAGAAAACCAGGAGGCTATCTGACTGAGGATGAGAAAGGTAAGACGACTGCTCAGACTGGTGATTGGAAAACAATTAATGCTTAGCTGAAAATATGGTTATTTAACTCATTGACTCCTACCGTTGCCTCCTCGGTTGATGGTTTGGAGTTTGAGAGTGATATTTGATGCATGTGTTTCATATTGAAAAGGAGATTCATGATCAGATTCAGAAAGATAAAAAAAGTTGAATATTATGCTGCTTGTCTCATCAAGCTGTGGGAGAAAGTAGATTACTTCGTGTTGTAGTGATCCAACCTGCATGAGGGCAGATGGGCTTGAATCCGATGTTTAGCCAGAGAAGGTCTATTCTTATTTCTCAATCTACCATACCGCCCCTTGATGATGCTATTGCTGTGATGATATAGGAGGAAAGTCAGATGGAGTTAGATTTTGAGTCCAGTGTTCAGGTGCCAAAGCTTTGGCTACTTCGACGTTAGCTACACGCATACATACTTTGAAGGGAGAGAGTCGTAGTTGCTATAACTGTGGTGAGATAGGACATATGATGGATTCGTGTCCAAGTTAGAGGAGAGATAGGGATCTTGGATTGAGAGGCGATCGTGGACGATGAGACATCCGTGGTTGGGGTGGCAGGAAAGGTAGAGCTCGAGGTGGTGAACAAGGAGGTTATCGTACACACATGACTGTGGATGCTGAGAAAGATGAGTTTGTAGGAGTAGGAGATGCTCTACCCACTGCCCCAGATACATCTGGTAACATGGCTCTTCACACGAGAGGTATGTATGACAGTATTGCACTTACATCCGGTCCAACCAATGCCCCCCACATTGGATTTGAGACTTTGAGGCAAACATACATGTGGTAGGTACCACTAAGGAGTTCTGTTCCTATACTCCCCTGGAAGTGCCTTCCAGTGTTAAGACTGCAGATGGCACCGCTCGACTAGTGGTCAGTAAGGGTACAGTACAATGCACAAACACACTAACATTATCCAAATTTTGCATGTTCCCTCATTTCCTGTAAACCTTCTCTCTATTAGTACATATATTCTTGAATTAAACTGTAAAGTTATTTTTGATATCCCATAGGTGATCTTCCTGGAGAAAGGGTAAGGGAAAGTACTTGGGATTGAGACATGGTATAACGGACTGTGGTACATGGATCAGAAGGGCTATGAATGAACTCTTTCACTATTAGCTGAACAGTCTGAGCAGAAAAAGAGAGTGGCTGCTCAACTGATGTTGTTTCATAGGTGATTAGGTCATCCCTCTTTTTTTCTTATGAGTCTGTTGTATCCTAGTTTATTTGCGTAGATTAAGAAAGACACACTAGTTTGTTATGCTTGTGAGTTGGGCATACCAGGGGATCATATATTATCTCTGGTCGTAGCAGCTCTCTTGTTTTTGATATGGTACATTATGGTATTTGGGGGCCTTGTCCAACTTCTACTTTTAATAGATTTCGCTATTTTGTGACATTTATTGATTGTCATTCTCGTGTGACGTGGTTATATCTGATGAAAACTAAGAGTAAAGTCTTGCTTTATTTTAAAGATTTTCACAGGGAAGTTTAGATACAATTTGGAGCAATAGTGAAAGTTTTGAGATCTGATAATGGTACTGAGTACACGAACAAGCTATTTGCAGAAAACTTGTCAACACATGGAGCAAAATGGAGTTGCAGAGATAAATAATTGTCATCTCCTAAAGATTGCGAGAAGTTTGATGTATGAGATGAATGTTCCAAAATACTTGTGGGGACGAGTGGTTATGACTGCTACTTTATGATAAATCGACTTCCATCACGAATTCTGAATTGGTACTCAGCACATGAGGTATTGACGGGCACCCGAGGAGATTGGATCGAGTTAAGGCCATTTGGTTGTGTGAGTTTTGTGTAGGATAACCAACCAAGCATTGGAAAATTAGATCTGAGAGCGATCAAGTGTGTATTTGTAGGATACTCAGTTACCCAAAAGGGTTATCTCTGTTAGAGCCCAATTGAGAGATGATCATTTGTAAGTAAAGATGTTACCTTTCATGAGCATGAGCCATACTTTCTACGAGAGACATCCTCCCCTTTTGAGGACTCGTCGACTAGTGTACGATAAGAGGGGGGAATATCATGACCATTGATGATGTAGGACGAGAGTGGGAGAGGAGTGGCATTGGAGATGAGTCACGACTTGTGTGTCCCTCTCCCCCATGAACACATGTGCAGAGTCGAGGAATCATGGAGAAGTGAGTAACATAGAGGCTCCACATTTACATCACAAGTACATGAGGAGGCGTCCCCTTGTCCCATCTTCTAGTACCTTGCCGACCTCGATTTTGGAGACACATGTGCCACTGCCCATCACAAATCATTCAGCTACCCTGAGTGACATTATTCATTTTCCTACATCTCCTTGTCCTTCATCCCGGCCGCTAAGGTGGACCATCCGTATCAATATGAGGGTTCCACCGGATTGGTATGGTTTCCCTCATGATATTGCCGAGTATATTTTGTACTCTCACATATCACCTAGCCATGGGTCATTTATTGCATATTTGGACTGTGTTTTTGAGCCTAAGTGTTGGCAGGCTGCAATGGAGGACCAAAGGTGGAGAGCTGCCATGATAGAGGAGTTGGAGGTTTTGACAAAGAATGGAACCTGAGTGTTTGTACCACTGCCGCCCGAGAAGAAAACTATAGGATGTAAATGGGTGTTCACTGTGAAGCAAAATCGTGAGGGAAAAGTAAAGAGGTACAAGGCGTGACTAGTTGCCAAAGAGTACAGTCAGACGTATGACATTTTAAAAAAAAACAAATTCAATATATATAAATAACGTATTTGCAAAGCAAAGAAGAAAGAGTACAAAATACAAAGAAACTTCTATTCCTGCTAGTAGGTGCTACTAACAATATCTTTGAGGTTGAGCTAACTGTCATGTCATCCCTTTGTGTCCCCCTCTGGTATAGCTAAGGGTGATCTGGTATGTGGCTCACCGAGCGTCATAGTAGATCACAAAACATCTCAGCATTCAGATCATATCCAGCATCCGCTTTTCACCAAATATAATGTCATGACCATCTCATAGTCAATCTCCCATTGTAGGGAAATTGGTACGCAGCTCGATTAAATCTGGTGAGCTATCTCTGTAATGATGAGGGATAACACTCCAGTAGACACACATATTAGATCAATCCCAAAAACATGAGTAGAGAGCCTTCAAGAAAAAAAATAAAATAAAATTCAAACTACCATGATCGTAAGTATTCTAGTGACTCTAAATCTACCTCATCCTTCCTTCTTATGATCCTTTGTGCTCGACAGTGTTAATGCTCTTTACAGTTTCAATTCTCTCATAACAGCTTCTATTGTTCCTTTCTAAACCTTCTGATTTTGTCTGAAATTATTGTTGTTTGTTGACTTAGCATTCATAAGCTATATTAGTCTGCATTTTAGTAAAGAAGTTCTGTCATTGGTGCTTGGCTGCCTCCAGGAATTCTGTTGGCACAATTCATTCTTCCTTCATATGGTCATATGTGCTTAGCAGTGCACTTAATAGTTTCAAATTCTCTTTTGTTGTTTCTTTGCTGGACATTCATTGTTTCAATACCCACGCCAGCATGTTTTCTTTCTTGTAGCACATCAATATGTTTATCCTTGTTTGGGTAGTGTTCTTTATAGTTGGTGTTCAATCAGCTCAGATTCACACAACCAGATATAACCCCCATATCTTAGTGGAGTTATTTGCCTCCTACTACTCCTAACCTGTACCTAGATGAAACCAGAGAGAAGTAAGTGTGTTCTAGTACAAAATAGAGAGATAGATAATACTCCTTGGATCATCAGTCTTTTTAGATTCACTCTCCAGCTGAGACTAGACCTTTTAGGCTCTCCAGCAAAGTCCAAGTGTCTACCTGCATTACCAAAGTGTAGAGTTGAATAAGAAATAGTTAAGAAATATAGACACATGAACCACCTGGGTTGGTCCCTCATAGACTTAGCTGGTTGACAGTCTTGGATAGGTAAGATCAGTTACAGTTATGCTAGCAAGTTCATTCTGACCGTTAATTTGCTACAATATATCAAACAATTTTACCACATGCCAAATAGAATAATGGTCACCAAAGTGACTACAGAAGACGACAACGTATCAACACAAATCTAATAAATAATCAGTTGTAGTTCTCACCACAGACAAACCACCAAAACCATCCTTAGGTACTAAAAGCCGAGCACATATGAGGTTGAAGTAACCAATCTATAAAACTATATGGGAATAATTTAGTTGTTCTCTTGGCTCTAAGCCCCAACCAAGTAGATCTTTGAACACTGTGCAGCATTAGATAATTATTAGGCGCACAACTGAATTAAAATGAGCCTGATTCCTGCTAGACCTTATAATCCATATCATTGATAACCATAATGTATTCCATGCAGCTTTATTAGATCCTTGAGGTGTAGAGTCAGAGTGAACCTGAAGTGTGGCTGCTTAATCCCCTACAGTCACTGCGTTGTTCTCAATATGAGGTATCCAGAGTTTGATGTTCCTCCATAATTCCTTAGTGATAGCACATTCGTTGAAGAAGTCATCCATTGTCTCTTCTTCTCTTATACGTAGCAGACAGATTGTTTCCTAAACCATTGGGATCACATTTCTTTGCTGCAGAGTTACTTTTTTAGGAACTGCGTTTTGGATTAGTTTCCATGCAAATATACAATTTTTTTTTGGTGCAAAGATGTCCCATATAATCTTTGTGAGTGTTAAGTGTGAGTCAGAAAAAAACCTACGGAAAATCTGAGGTGAGAGCTCCATAGACGTCCTTGACTATATACTTACCTTCCAAGTTAGCAATATATATATATACATATATACTTCATGTGCATTTGAGGAGCGGTTCCCTGCAGAAGACATAATAAATTATCCAGATCAGGTTGTTCAGATGCTAATAGTTCCCTCCTCCACCTCCATTGCCATGTCCAGGATCCACTGTCCCACCAGCTAGCCTCAACAATGTTGATATCCTTTTGCTGCTCATTTCTGAATAACCTAGGAAATCTGATTGGCAACGTGGTATTACTATGCCATCTATCTTTCCATAGTCTGATGCACTCACCATTCCCTACCCTCAACGAGAGATTTTGTATTAACCATCTATTGATCAGTGTTTTCTGTAATTGCAGTCATCATCTTGATGCATAAGATCTTCCTCTCTGCCTCCCTTCCAACCTGTTTCCAACAGTAGTGGATTCAGCAAGCTCCCACATGCTAGCAAGAGATATTTGGTTTTGAATGCCATATTTTGATCTCAAGATGGTAGTAGCTAGTGATGTTTCACCATTGAGAATCCGCATCCCCCATTTTTCCATCATGGCATCATTAAATGATGTAAGACAGCGAGCACCTAGACCCCCCTTAGCCACTGGTATACTGATTTTTTTTCCAGGATGTCAGGTTCATTTTTCTCTTCTCAATTGTACTTCTCCAAAATAAGTTCCTTTGTGTAGCTGTCAATCTATGGATGACTGATTTAGGTGCTTTGAAGTATGAGAAATAATGAGAAGGCAAGGAAGCAAGTACAACATTGATTAGAGTCAGTTTGCCTCCAGAGGATAGAAGCTTATGTTTCCATGAGGATAGGGTGCTGTTATACTTACCCAACACTGATTTCTAGGTATGTAGCCTATCTGATCGTGCTCCAATTGGGAGACTCAAGTACTTGAAAAGAATAGTTGCTGTTTGGAAATTTAAGTAGCCTTGAAGGATTGGATTGAGTTCCAGTTTGCTTACCCAAAGAGGATGGTGTCATCTGCAAACTGAAGATGAGATACTGCCACATTTCCTTTCCCAATGTACAACCCATGATATAGATTCAATTCTGTTGCTTTATTTATCATTGCTGAAAGACCCTCAGCTGCAATGAGAAACCACCCAGGTGGATCCCCCTGTCTAATGCCACGGGTGGGATAAAATTCCTTTGTGGGGCTTTCATTTATTAGGACAGAGGTGGAGGAATATTCCAGCAGACCTTTTAGTCAGCAAATCCAGTATATTGGAAAATTCATATTGATCAAAATGTCCTGTAGAGGTGGATAACGGAAAACGGAATTGGCAGAATTCTGTTACCATTACCGTTATCGTTACCGTTAAGGGCAGTAATTGCGATAATGGTAACGATAGTGGATAGGTTTTTTGATTCCGCTAGCATAGCGGTAACGGTAATGGTTTATGGCCATTTTTTAGCGGTTTCCGCTATTTCTGTCAATATATATATATATATATATATATATCCTTTTGTACCCTAAAAAAATATGCCAAGAATCAAATTGAAAACTTGCCCTTAAAATCCTCGTCGCATTGGGGTTTGGAATAAGAATTAAAAGATTTATGCATGCACTCAATTTGTACCCTAGTAGTCTAGTACAACTACCATATTTACTTGCTACTATTACCTCAGAATTATCTTGAATCATTTTGAACTGTATTGTATTGTATCACCCTATTACTTTCGCATTTATAGAGTTTTTGAATGATTATATATTTATATTAAATGCCAGCAATAGCCAATAACATGAAAGACTTAATTGATGGACATTTTGCATTAATGAAAATATCAAAAAATACATAATGCATTTGTTGATAGGAAAGTTGGCGGGATTAGCGGAATTCCGCTACCGTTACCGTTATGATAGCGGAATAGCGGTAACGGAATAGCGGATAGCGGTAATGGTAACGGAACCGAAACCTCCATCCGCTATTTTAGCGGTAACGGTAACAGATGAGGCTATTCCGTTACCGCTATTACCGTTATCCACCCCTACGCCTAACAAATGAAGATTTCACCGCATATTCAGGATTTTAGCGAAGAGAAGATCGAGTTTCCACAAGCAAAACAAAAAAATGAAAAATATATAGCGCACGGAAAAATGTGCAAGGACAACACAAGGAACAGGTGAAATGACCACAATACCCCCATGTTGGGTTCCGTGCCATTGATGCACACTGGGGTACTATGGTCATTTCATAGCCTACGTGCGAAATCTCTGTGCGCTATATAGGTAATCAAGTCGCAAAACACGTCTTTAGCGACAAGAGGAAAGTTTCTCAATTTTTTTTGGGGCCATTCTAGTTTTTTTTAGTTGGACCAAATTCTAATTTGTTTTGTGTTAAACTAATTAGAGGGCCACATCAATCAATATTTTTGGGTTAAAAAATTTGAGAAGCCCAATTTTATTTGTGTTAAATGATTTATCTATAGTATGCATGATTAAGAATTTTTTATTTGTTAAGTGCAATTATTTATTTCTTAGCATACATTATTAGGATTTAATTAGAGATATGTTCTTTAATTTTGGCATGTTTATTTGACTATGTGTTAAGAAATTAAGCATGTTTATGTGCAACATATTTTTAATTTTAGAATAATTTTCTAAATATATATATATATATATGCAACAAATATTTATTAATTGTGTGCAAATAAAATTATTAATCAAAATCACATTACCATAAAATTCGAATATCAAAAGAAATCTGCATTAATCGTGCTAAGGGCTATCTAGGGCTGGTTTTTAAGTGAGACTGTTGTGACTCCATAAGAAATCTGGGCTCTTCACGAGGAATGACAACACTGTCTAGAAGGCCGGTCTATGATTCGGGACTTAGTGTCCCCATCACTTACCTGGGTGTTTATCGAATCGGTTAAGGATCCTGACCAATTTTAAATTCTTTTGATAGATTTGAAATTCTTCTTTTAACTATGTATTAGAAGAAAATCGAAATGTTATACGTTAATAGTTAATTTAGGCCAATTTTTGGCTAAAATATTATGAGTTCAATGTTGCATGATCTCAAGGCTGATGGGATCCAAATTTCTGAGTTCAAACAGGTAAACAATGTGATTTGTTTACTAGCTTGTGAAAGGGAAGACAAATGGTCAAATCCTTTCAAAACTCTGATGCTCACGATGTGAACATCAAATATAGTTAAGCATCTCGAACTTGAGGATGAAACCTTACGGGCTTCTGCATCCTCTGCCAAAGTTTTTGCAACTCACGGGGGCAACCCTAAGAGAAACAAAAGGTCTGGCAAGCCAACCAAGAAAACTCAGAAACCCCCACAGAGAAAGAAAATAGCTAAACAACAGAAGGCAAGCGGCCATAAGAACATAGCACGTGTGAAGTGCTATAATTACGCAAAGAAAGGTCATTTTGCTCGGAATTGTTCCGAGCCAAAAAAGGTACATTCCGCTCCCATCAATCCCAGTTTATATGTTTGCTCTCATGCATTAGTTGCTAATTTCTTTCCTAAATGGATTGTGGATTCAGGAGCGAGCCAGCACATAGTCAATGACAGTGATGGTTTTGTCGAGTTTCATTACTGTGGCGCCGGAACACGAAGCGTAACCATGAGAAACGGCAGTGAGGAGGATGTCATCGGTATTGGCACCTAAAAACTCCAGCTTCATAGCGGAAACACAATGCTGTTACACGACGCAATTTATGTGCCGGGAGTCCGTTGTTCTTTAGTTTATGTTGTTGCTATGCAACGTTTGGGTTTTGTTTAATTTCAGTCCTCAAAAACTGAGTATCGCGTACGGCAATGGTTTATTTGGTCATGGCTCGTAGAAACATGGTTTTTGTGTTCTTGATTTGGATGAAATTTACAATGATTCTGTTAATTCATCACTTGCCCTAGTTTCAAATATCGATAACGATTCTGAATCAGTCAAATGGCATGCTAAACTTGGTCATATTGGCCAAGATAGGTTAAACAGACTTGCTAAGTGTGGTCTTTTAAACCAACTCACTAAGGCTAAGTTGCCTGTGTGTGAACCTTGCTTATCAGGCAAGGCTAGCAAGAAGCCTTTTGGTAAGGCTTCTCGAGCCTCACATCCCTTAAATCTAGTACATTCTGACATTTGCGGACCCATGAGCATAAAAGTACGCCATGGGGCTTCATATTTCATCATCTTCATCGACGATTACTCACATTTCAGACGTGTGTACTTGTTGTCCCATCGTTACAAAGCTCTTGATATGTTTAAACGCTTCGTAACAGAAGTAGAAACTCAGTCAGATCGAAGAGTTAAGATTCTTCGGACCGACCGAGGACGCAAATACCTTTCTGATATGTTTAAAGGATATTTTGATGAAAAGGGCATAGTCAGGCAACTTACCATTCCTTACACTCCGCAGCAAAACGGCGTTGCGGAGCGTAGGAATCGAACTTTGCTTGACATGGTTAGGTCTATGATGACGCAAGCCAATCTATCCATAAACTTTTGGGAAGATGCGTTGCTCACGGTAACATATATTCTCAATCGTGTACTAAGCAAGAGTGTGCCAACCACTCCGTATGAGTTATGGAATAGAAAGAAGTCAATTTTGGATCACATGAAACCATGGAGGTCGGCAGGCTATGTGCACAACCAAACCCATCAATATGGTAAACTTGGTCCAAGAACAACCAAATGGGTGTTTATTTGATATCCCGAACATTCGAAAGGATACGTAATGTTCGGCAAACATCCAAATGGGGGCAAGACTGAAATCGACAGTCAAAATATCAAATTTCTAGAGGATCAGTTCCCAACTATCGGCGAAATAAGACAAGACAGTCAATTGTATGAGTTGCAACAAGACTCATCACTATCTCTTGGTGTGGAGGAGAGTATCTTTCACCAAACCACCCAGGATAGTGCTAACCCACCTATTCAATGTGGAAACTTGCCAATTGAGGTTCAACATGAAAGAGAGGTAAGTTCTCAACCTTTCATACCTAATAACGAAATAAGTTCTCGAAATCTAGGACAATACGATGTGGCTACAATCTCCACGAACCATAGGGTTAGTGGGAGCAGTCCTTCACACATTGCCAGCCCCGCGAGCCAAGGGGCTAGTGGGAGCAGACCCCCAACTAGGCAAGCAGAAGATTCTGTTATCTGAAAGAGTAAACGCGGAAGAATTCCTCGAAAATATTTTCAAATCGAGGAAAACTTATACTTTTGTA